>CAKNYM010037509.1:0-27834 GCA_932195095.1 Andricus curvator | reverse complement strand
ATATACACATACATACATACATACATACATACATACATACATACATACATACAGGGTGTTCCAGACTCAAGTGTCCGGACTTATATAGCTTTATAAAAATAAAAAAATAAATAGAAAATTCGTTTTCCAAAAATCAGTTGTAGTATTAGTATTAGTAATAGTATCCGGAGACTGTTTTATAAATCAGTTGTAGTTTTAGTTTTTTAGTTATAAAATATTTAAGCTTAAGTTCGCGACTATAGGTCGGACAACAATGCCGACTACCCTAGAGATGGGGGAGCCAATCGAGACGAAGTCAATGCGATGGACCGGCGGAAGCTCAATACTTTTGGGTGGACGGATCGATTCAATGACGACATGCTAGAGTGCTACGATACCAGGATGGCACCTGAACGAGAAGGTTACATAGCACAGCTCATTTTTCTTTTTAAAAATGGTAAACATTTTCATGACAGGCACTCAAAACTTTAATAATATTTTTTTTAAGGGAAACGCTCATTTGGAAAAAATAATTTGTCCCACTTGCGTATCGAGTAACCTCAATTTCCACACCACTAGACTGCAAAACATATAATTTTGTAAAAATGCTTAGAAAGAACAATCAATAAATTGTTCACGTTTTTTACTTTTTGGTAAACGAGATTTGAAGTATGACTATAAGAATTAATAAATTAATTGATAAATGAATGCAGGAAAAAATAATCAAACGGTTCTTTTTAGAGAAACGCCACAATGCGAGTGAATAAATAACAATATTCAAGGCATACAGGCAATTGTCATTTCATACATATTCTGCAAAGAATGATTGAGTGGGAATGAATGCATTTTCCTTTGATCAAATCTGGGATGGAAATCGATTGGAGATAAAAGCTCTTTGGGGGGTTTGTATGTGTGTCCCAAGGAGCGATATCTCTTCGAATTCGAAACGTGTCTCCTTCCCACGTGGGCTCTAGGGAATTTTTCCGATTCACGATGAGTCGCTAACCTAAATGCTCAGTGGCCCGATGTACCAGATTGTACCAGAGGCATTATGCCACGATTGCTCACCGCATTGTGCACTCATTGTGTCCATGAATAAAGAGCATTTTTAGAACACCACTTAGGCGCTTTTTCAGGGTGACACAAACACAACTCATCCTCCTGCCTATCTCGCCCCCCGCCATCAGGAAGGTGTTTTATTGTTCAGGATGCTTTTAGTCGAAACGCTACTTGCATCCTCAACTAGAGAAGAAAAATGGTCCGTCGACTTCTCTTCATGTTATTCTATCCTTCTTTTCTTTAGAGATTTATTCTTTAAGAACTTGTTAAGAAATGTGTTTAAAATCGTATTATTTTCAGGTTTAAAATATCGTTCTTTATTATTATATAATGAAGCCCTATTAATTCTCGTCCACGAAAAAACTTACGTTAACAACAAAAACTATATACGTGTCGAAATAGTCTCCAATGACAGGTCAAAATCAATAAAAATTCATCAAAGTAAATTTAAAAATTTATCGATATGTTTCGGCTGCTATGTCAGCCCTCATCATTCAAAACATTTATTGCTGATTTTGCGATGGTAAAAAATCATCAAGGAAATTCATACAAAAAGAAAATCCACTTAAAAAGTTAAAGTAGTAAAGATATCAACCGCTTACAAAATGTTCAAAATAAAACAAAACTTGAAATATGAAAGAAGGACAAAACATTAATGAGTCGTTGACGGATGACAGTGTCATACTGACTGAAGTCAGTGATCAAGTCAGTCAAATGAAGTCAGTCTGACACTGTCATCCGTCAACGACTTATTAACGTTTTGTCCTTCTTTCATATTTCAAGTTTTGTTTCATTTTAAACATGTTATAAGCGGTTGATATCCTTACTACTTTAACTTTTCAAGTAGATTTTCTTTTTGTATGAGATTCTTTCATGATTTTTTACCATCACAAAATCAGCAATAAATGTTTTGACTGATGAAAGCTGATATAGCAGCCGAAACGTATCGACAAATTTTTTAATTTACTTTGATGAATTTTCATTGATTTTGATCTGTCATTGGAGACTATTTCGACACATTTCTACAAGGTCGTGACTTTATTATCAACAACAACTATATACACCCTTAAAGTACAAAAAATCCCAAAACAAAGCAAAACCCCCACCCACTTCATATACACACTTGCGCAAACAATTAATTCGTATGCAATTTATTTTATACAATATCCATCCGTCCGTCCACAATAAACCTAGCTTTATCTAGCACACCCCTCTTTTTCCACACGCTAGCCCTTTTTCACTCTATGCACACCCCCGGACCCAAAAAGTGTGAAAAACGTACAGAACACCCATCCCTTCGTTCAAACACTTATCTCGTACATATATATGTACATATAAGTTTTTCGGTTTTCGGTTTCGATTCCTTTGGAATAGAACGGAAGGGCCTATGACAAAGCCACCGAACACGTCCTCGGGTTGCGGATAGATGGTCCCTGTACCAAGGGTTTCTGCTGAATATGGTTACAATAATTAATAAGCAGTTGCGGACAATTGTCCAGGGATGGTCCCGAAGGAGTAACTCCTAAGCGGAGGCGTAAAAACCGTGCCGAAAGCTGAATGACACCTGGGTTAGGTGTCTCAAACGGTGAATCTGGGATACCAGGCGACCTCTCAGAGTATCAGCCTTATCCTTGCACGCGGGGCTCTACAAGGATGGACTAACCCTTTCCCTAGCTGCTCGTGGGAACAACAATGAAACCACCAAAACACCAAAATGTTGTAGATGTGGTTCAAGACAATCGAGCGCGCAAAGCACCCGACAATGGGTCGTCAAACAATGCCGATCAGCCTAGAGTTCGGGGTGTTGAAAATAATTTAGATGGAAACACGACGACGAACCGGCGAAACGCCCACATTGAGTGGACGGATCGACTCAGGGATGACGTGCTAGACTGCTACGATGCCAGCCTTATCCCTGTTCGCCGAGACTTTATGGCGCGTATGCACACTCTGTGGTGCCAGAAACACCCAGAGCTTCAGCACGTTTCGCAGCAGTCTTTGCGAAATCAAGCCGTCAACCTCCGGAAAAAATGGATATGTACGCGGAGCGCTTTCCCAACCGCTGCTTTATCAAGCTGCAGAAAAATATGATGAAGCGACATTGAGACCAACCGCAGAAAGCAGGCACCTTCTGAGAGATTATCGCAATTTCATTACAAGAAGGAACATTAACATGCAAGTTCCTCCTAAGCCCCAAGATCTGGCTGAGTGAATGCCTTCCTTCGTGGAGATATCTCGCAAGAGTCCGACCTCTGGACCATCAATTGCTCAGTTTATGGTGCTGCGAGAGCTTTGGCTGATTCAAATCAAAGGCTGAAACCGAAGACGGATCAAAAGACCAAAAGACGCTTGCATCAACTGAAGAAGAAGATTGGATGGGCAAGACAGAATGCGTCCCGTGTTCAATGTATGATTGACTACATAACATCTGGTAGACCGTTTACGGAAAGGGATCGAAAGTTCGCCCAAGAACTAAGGATCTTGAATCACACACTAAATAAGTCAAAGCTGCTGACGATCAAGCAGCATATTGTTGACAAAATACGGCTGTTATCTGAAACAAGGAGGAGAATACAGAAGAGGGAGAGATGGATCAGGGAGAATCAACAGTTTCTCGCTGACCCATCGTGCCTCTTCAGCGATCTACCTGTTTCTGTAAAAAATCCACCCAAGCCCAAGGAGGTAGAGACTTTTTGAAGAGAGGTGTACAAGATCCCGAAAACACTAGAGTTGAAAGAAGATACTGACAATATCATCCGCTTCAAGGAGGTTTGCGACAACCTCATAGAATCTGAGGAGGAATGTCCATCAATCACTGCCGAAGAGGTGAAAAAAGCACTTAGAGGCACGAAGAACTTTTCCGCTGCGGGACCAGACTGTATCAAGAATTTTTGGTGGAAGAAGTTTACTTTTACAAACCAACATTTGGCCCGCATATCCACCTCAAATTTAAAGTCGGAGACGCCCACTCCGCAGTGGCTGGTGTTAGGACGCACTATACTGCTGCCGAAAAAAGGCAACTTGTCCAACCCAGAGAATTACAGGCCAATAACTTGTTTGAACACGCTGTATAAGATCTTTACAGCTGTCCTTAACAACAGGATTGTTCGACGAATTGAGCCTGTATGGCGAGAGATGTACGAACAACGTGGCTCGAAAAAAGGTGTAGCAGGCTGTCGAGAGAACCTGCTAATTGACAGGAGTGTCTGTAAAGACGCTGCAGCCCATCAGCGCGTCCTGTCAATGGCCTGGATTGACTACCGGAAAGCTTTCGATTCAACCTCTCATAGACTTATCATCTGTCTGTTGCAAAGCTTGAAGGTACATCCACACATAGTGAGATGCATCGAGAGATTGATGCCTCTTTGGAAAACTAGATTTACTATCTCATCTAGAAATTATCGTGTGACAACGAACAACGTCACTTTCCAGAGGGGCGTCTTTCAGGGTGATACCATAGGCCCTTTGCTTGTTTGCATCACACTTCTGCCTCTATCTCTCGCACTACGAAATTCTCCTGGATATCTCTGTGGCGACACTAATCAGCGCGAGCATAAGGCTACTCATGTATCTTATATGGATGACCTGAAGATCTATGCCTCTGATAAAAGCAAACTTCAAACTGCAATAAATATTGTCAAGAACTACACAGGAGAGATTGGGATGGACTTTGGCTTGGACAAGTGTGCCAAAATTCATCTGAAGAAAGGACAGATTACTGGCGTTCCCAAGGACCCTGATCTTGTGGATATAAGTGTTATCAGACATCTTAATACTGCAGAGACCTACACATACCTGGGCGTGCCTCAAAACCGCATTCAGGACGTAAAATCACTGAAGGAGTCTTTTCGAAGCAGATACAAGCATCTTCTTCGACAGATTTGGTTTTCCAATCTGTCGGCGTTGAACAAGGTATCTGCGACTAACATGCTTGCCGTCCCGGTTCTACTCTACTCGTTTGGGGTAGTTCAATGGACGAAGAACGAGCTTAAGGCCCTTGATGTCATTACACGTAAGATCATGCATATGCATAAAAGCTTGCATATCAATTCGTGAGTTCCGCGATTATATGTTTCACGCTGTCAAGGCGGACGCGGACTTCTGAATCTCCAGTGTCTTCATAACCGGATTGTTCTAAGTACAGCTTACATCGTTGCGAATGGCAGAGATCCTCTCCTAGAAATGGTTAGGAACCACGAGATGATTGGCGAAGGAGCGTTCTATTACAAAGCCGCGGAGCAAGCGGCCGAGACCCTTGGCCTCAATTTTAACATCAGAAGTGAGGAAAGTGCATTACTTCATCTAGATGCTTCACTTCTAAAAGCCGAAGTGAAGAAAGCAGAGGTTGAAAAATTTCACCAACAGCTACTCGACAAGAAAATGCACGGAAACTTTCACATAAATGTAGAAAGACAGTCCTTCTCGAAGGGGAAAACTTTTGCTCTCCTCAGATCATCGGGGCTTAATTCAGGTATAGAGGGTTTTTTTTTCGCATGCCAGGATGGTGTCTTTTCCACCTTAGCATACCGTGACCGTATTTTATGTCAAGAAGTTCCCAGTGATAGGTGCAGAGCGTGTCATGCACACGCTGAGTACCTAGAACACATACTATCGGGTTGTCCGACCCACGCAGGAACGACGTATATCTATAGACATAACGCGGCCCTAAGAGTGCTTTATTACCATCTTTGTCGCTCTTACGGTGTAGGTAGCGAACCTGCCCTGCCGAACGCTCCAAGGGAGATAGATTCAATTGTCCAAAACGAGAAGTGCCAAATTTTCTGGAACTACGATTTTCGGATAGCAGTCTCCTTTGCACACTCGAGGCCTGACATCGTTCTCCAAGACTTCGAGAAACGAACTATATTCGTGATCGAATTCTCGACTCCGTCCGAATACAACATCACTGCCAAGGAGAAAGAAAAGGAGGAGAGGTATCAAGACCTTAAAAGACAGCTGCAACGACTGTAACCAAAATATTCGGTACAAGTAATTGTCCTTGTGATAGGTGCTCTCGGAGGTGCGAAACTATCACTGGTTCGTAACCTTAAAGCCATACCCGCGTGCCAAAAATATGCCAAGGCACTTGCGAGATGGATGCAAAAAGCTGTCATCCTTGGGTCGCTTCGGGTCCTCAAGACACACGAGGGTTTCGCCGGCCTGTCGTTGTGATTTCATCGGGCCCTGTGACCACCCATCTCACGGTTGTGAAACGTGGCCATAAGTGTAATTTACCGCGGTTCTACTGGGAGCCGGTGTTATTTTTTAGATGGCAGTCACTCTCAGTGATACCCTGTGGTGGTTGTTTAACCCTTTTTTCAAATTATATATATATATATATATATATATCTGTGTAGTACAAGCGGTACACTTAAACGTTGCTCAAAATGTTAGAAGATCATGACATTGGGTTTGCAGTTTGCTTATTCTATCAGAAACCTTTTAGCACCGGATGCCAATTTTTTTTCCAAAATTAAAAAAATTTAGTGCACATCTTTTGCAAAAGCTGTACTTTTTAACTAATTGAGATATTTTACTTCTCACTCGTATTTAGACTCGTTTGAGCTTCATTGAAAAGGAATAAAGCTTATTGTGAAAAGTTGTTCCTCTTTGAATACTACAAAAACTTACCTCTATACTTTTCGACGTTTTGCACCGTTTTCGAAATATTTGCATACATATGGAGCGTAATTTCTTAAGTTTATCCACTCAAAATATCAAAGTTGTTCGGGCTCAGTGAAACTAAAGCAAAGTGCTGTGCTACTGGATAGTAGTTTATAGGGGAAAAATGTTGACATCTGAATAAATTTTCATCGTGGGGTTGGAGGTGCAAATTTTGGGATTTTCGTGGTTGTCGTTTATTTCGGCGACTAATAACTTGTCGAATGGCGATAAAAAATTTCGTCCAGTACAGTTTCGATATTTTGTTCACTTTCTTTTCATTGATCGTAAGCATTTTTTGAAAAAAAAAATAATTCATCGAAAATGGAAGTTAAAACCAATTGGAATTTTTTTGAAAAGAGTCATGTTTCCCTTTTTTATCTCAAAAGAAAGTTTAAGTTTTTTCCCTTAAGAAGGGATAGGTTCATTTTAGAAGATCAAATATTTATTATTCCAAAAAATGTCTATGGTAAACTAAAATGACGTGGAAAAGTCTTTTGAAACTATACTGGATAACACTTTTTGTATTACTATTGGAAGAGTTACAAATCTCCAAAACAGATGCTATATTCTCAAAAAGCACTCGTCGCTCATTTTTATAAATTAGCAATAAAAATCCCACTTTTTAACCCTGTATGGCATCAAGAGAGAAACGTAAGCCTGTTTTAGATAAAAAAAAATCTGGCTTTTCTCCAAAAAAGTCAAATTTTTTTTTGTCTTTCGTTTTTGAATGTCAAACATTTATTTTTTCAAACAATGCTCATAATCAATGGAAAGGGCGTAAAGAAATTATCGATAATCTATATACTGAACGATATTTTTGTATAACCATTAGAAGAGTTAAATTTTCTGAGTGTATATACTTGAAAACTAATGCCCCAATATGCATTAAAAAAAAAAGATATTTTTTTTATCTGACTCTTTAAAAACTTTCAAGATAACGTTTTAAACTTACTTTTTAATGATAACAACGATGAACATAGGGGCATTATTTCTCAACTGCCCCAACTTTAAAAGTCATGTTCTTGGATTGTCTTTAAATTCTGGGAATTTGTTCGTCTACACAACATTATTTCATTAAAAATTTAAAGACCAGAATTAGTACCTCTCCCGAAGTCGTGGGGGCTTGAATTTTTCAATCCCCATGCCTGCACGGGTAGTTTCAAAAGCCTGTGAATCACTTTCTAATTATGCGATTACAATTTTTTATGCACGTTTTGGAAACTGTTTTTCACACTTTATCATCGTATTTAATTATTTATAAAAAAAATAACAATTTTTTGAATAAATCAATTGTTTATTTGAATTTTTTTGCAATTTCGGCATCTCCGATTTTTTTTAAACAGTCGCAAGAAAAATCTTGACTTTTTTGATATGAGAAGCCTTGAGTAAGAAAACGGGCCAATTAATATTTATTGCGATACAGGGTCGGGTGTAAAGCGAGTCCACACGCTCGCACTCGGAAGTCACGCTCCATCATACCGTGTAGTGGCGGATTTCCCATATAGGCTACATGGGCTGCAGCCTAGGGTGGCAACATTTGGGGGCAGTAGCATTTTCTGGCGATAAATTTTCAAAAAAATTCGGATTTTTTCTAAGCGGATACAGCCTGAGCGTGGTGAAAAAAATTGTCATAAAGATTGACTGAAAATATTAATTTTTCATTTAACCCACTTATGTATTTTAATGAGTAATTTCGAAACATTACATAATTCATCTGATGATTTTTAATTCTACAAACAAAGAAATAAAAGCGCTACACGATACGCGATATTTGAAATTACTGTGGACTCAAAATCGAGTAGTTGATTTCTGTTAGCCAGATGGCGGCAAATTTCTCTTAGCTTAAGGGCGGCAAATTTCTCTTAGCTTAAGGGCGGTAAATTTTTGATAGCCTAGGGGCGGAAAATACCTAAATCCATCACTGATACCGTGAAACAGTTTTGAAGTTTACCTTTTATGTTCATTATTCACGTATATTCCGAATTATCCGAGATCATCGAAAAGACTATTCAGAAATGTTTATTTGTTAGTTTGAAGATATTTAATCTATTTTAAATTTTCTATGAAAGAAGAAAGTGGTTACTTCAAAATTACCATTAGTTCTCTTAGAATCAAAGATTCCTTAATATTATAATTCGTATTCGGACAATGATTGTTAATTGCTTTCATATATTTAAAAATAAATACATAATTTAACTATTGTCTTACGTATAAACTGTGTTTATTTGAATAAATATACTACTGCCGTATAATATTTTAATGCCTGTCGTTAGCCTAGGTTCTATCATGTCATAGTTTTTAATGTCTACGACGTGGTGGATGTTACAGTGCGATATTAGAGTCCTTTTATCTTAAAGATAATTCGGGGTGCTAGCGTTTTGTCAGAACCCTTGCCTCTCACTTCACAACCTATTTAAGCTGTTCGCCTTTTCTTCTCACCGGCTTTAAACTTTTTTAAATTACCTGTACTCTTCTTAATTAGGACTACGTGTGTTAGGTTAGAGTACGCAACATTTTCCAAAACGTGTTTCTTTCCTTTTGGAGTACTCTTCTGTTTTCAAGTAGAATCAGGCTTAAGAAAAACATATAACTACAGGTTAAGCTTGCAGCGGTATAAAACATGTAGTTTGAATTTTAGAAATAATAAGTTATACATTTATTTGAAATTGTATAATGTGTAGAGTATACTAATACATACCACAGTAGGAGGGGAACAAACCCTAAAGTAGATAGAAAAAATTCAACAGCATTTAACTGCGTCAGTTTTCGAAAATAAAGAAAGATCATCGTTTTCAAATAAAGCTTAAATATATTCAATTGAGTATTGTTATAGAAAAAAAATATTACGAGATTAGTCAACTAGCTGTATTGAGCATTTTTATTAGACCTGGTCATGGGTGCGATTTTTAGACACCTATCCATCACACGGAAAAAAGTGGATAGTTAGATTCACTTTTTTATATATTGTTAACTTGAAGTTTACTTGTTCGCATTGTACAAGAAAAAAAAATTCAAATAGTTTTTGATACTGAATAAGATAGTGATCTCAAAATATACAAAACCTAAAGTCAGCAGTACTACTTCAAATTGTAAAATGAAAGATTACTAGAACAAGTAGCTTCAATAACTGTATGAATAACTAATTTTCATAGTAAGCAACGAATTGTAAGTTTGACTTTGGAAGTGAGTTCGATCTCCTTTTTCGCATTGCAATAAGCACTGCGCGAGATTTCTTTGAAATTGTAAGTGAGTTCGGTGCCACAAATAGAAACGTGTAGGCCCCCTCCGCAAAATTTTTTAGGAGGTCCGTTTGAAATTAAAAAAGAAGGACGACTTATAACTTGCTTATCAGTAAAAAAACTATTTTATAAAAAATATATATATATATATATATTTTATAAAATAGAAACTGTTTTATAATGTTTTCTCTTTTATCATAATATTAGTTGAGATAATTATTATAAATGAACAAAGTGAATAACTCTACTTTATACTTCAATACGGTTTTTTTGTTTTGTACGAAATTTTCAGAATTTAAAAATATTCTGAAGAATTATATAAAAAAGAATACTTTTTTTACATTATTTCTACTATGGAATTTTCTGCTTATGATATTTCTAATTTCTTATAACACTAAACATGGTTAGGATCGTACTTGATTAAGCCACCCAGGTTCAAATATTATATTATTTGGAAGAATTTTTTTTTAGTAGAATAATGCATTGTTTTGGACGTATCATTTTTTGATGCAATAATTAAAACATAATTTGCAATACAATTTCAGTTCAAATTGATTTCCAATTTTAACGTAGTAATAATTTTTAACCTTTTCACATTGCTTTTTGTAGAAATTACTATCATTTATTGAAAAAAAAAATATTTGCTCAATTTTTTCAGATTTTTAACAACAATAAAATCTACCATACTACTGTGATATCGCGGTATTTAATATTAATTCCTTGGAACCAAATAATTTTTCGTGCATCAAACAGTTTTTATTCTAATTCAGCATCCCCATATCTCGTGAGACAAATTTTATTTTTGCAAACAATTTTAATTCGAATCACTATTCAACGTTTGTCTTATCTTAAAATAGTGATTTCGATTTTGCATTTGATATATTATTACGCGGTTCAAACTATTTTTTATTTATATATCAGTTATGTAAATGAATCTTGCGTCGTGAAAAAAGTAAGATGATAATAAAATCAAATACAAAATTTCAAAAATTTCATTCGCAAACATTTTTTCAAGTCTTAATTTTCAATAATACAAAATATGTACTTTTTAAAAATTGTAATTTCAATCATTTTATAATAATACATATAAATTACTAATAATATATTCACTGTGTGAGTTAATACTTCTAAGAAAAATATTTTTCCCAAGCTCGTTAGAAAATATTAGATATCATCTTTAAGAGATTAATTAAAAAAATTTCAAGTAAACATTTATTATCATTTCTTAGCCGGCCACGTTTTTCTCAGAGAGACCGGTTGACCGAGAGTTTGCCAAAAAAATCTAAGTGGTTCCGTAGCTCAGTTGACTAACGCGTGAGCTAGATTTAGGTTTTAGGAGAGGTTTTAGGTAGTAGTTAGGTAGGGGGTTCGATTCCCCAGCGGGGGCGATTTTTCAAAGCGTTTGAGCATGCTATCATATGTGTAAGATTTTTTGCGTGTAATTGTTGTAAGAATAATCGTAAATTGAGTGCAGTAATCATACATAAAATAATTTTTTTCTTTTCAAACCGATCGACATTTTACACCATTTTTTGTTGTCGAAAGTTTTGAGCTAATCTATTTATAAATCGTGTATAGAATGCGTGCAGTGCATATATACATATACATATATGCGTTACAATGCGAAATCGGCAAAATTACTCTTCACAGAAGTAAGGCTTACTACACGAAATAGTAACTCTTCTTCTCGCTGAGTGTGGACGGTTACTAAGTGGTGCAGTGCATCCTACTATTTGAAATTCTTCATCCTACTTTTTTAACAAGTCAGTTTAACTTACCTGAACACAAAATAGCAATTTCAACAAAATTCACCGACGAAAAGCTGCGCTTCAATTTAAAATAGTTAGAACTACTGGTTTAGAGAGTTCTTCTAACGATCCACTTTTTTCCGTGCAATAGATAATCGTTTCTAGTATTGCTCCTGGGCATGACAGAATACTCAAATCTCGATAATTATAATGTATGATTAGTACACTTACAATTAAAATCAGTTTATAGAGTAAATAAAAGTTGAAACTATCATTATTTTACAAAAATTATAAAAGCTCAAATTTTTGAAATGTTTTTATCTCTGATATTCTGTGAGATTGGTAAGATTGCTACGATATATTTAATCATCACCCTGACTTGTGATGACAGAAAAGTGCAGAATTTTTACATACCTTAGTTCTAAAAATGATATAATTTGCAAGTGACTCCTTAACACAACAAAAATTGATGAGCTTTTGAATAATTACAAATTGACCCTATTTTTTGGTTTATTATTTAAAAAAAAATGAAATTTGAAAACATCACGAATCAAAAGAAAAAAAAACAAAAACAACCTTTAATTTGATACAACTGCAAAACAGTCGCAGAGCTTCCACTTTTTACATCAAAATTTTTAGCAATTTTTCGATTATCTACTGTTGGAAAACGTAATGTCAAATAAAAAGTCATCAAATAATTATAAGTAATAAAGGACATACGCGTTGTATCAATGAATATTGTTCATTGAACTTAAAACTTTTATTCTGATGTATAAACATACCACAAAAATGTTTCATTTAGGTAAAAAGTATGAATAGTGGAGAGGCAACCATTTTTATTAGGTTAAAAATTAATTTTTTTTCTCACACATTAATTATTCATAATATCTTAATGAAACTTCGTCAGAAAATATAGCATCCTTGCTGAAATTTTATCTACTGTAAATCATTACACAGTTTATACGTAAAACAATAGTTTAATTATGTATTTACTTTAAAATCTGTATGAGCAATTAAGAATTATTGTCGGAATACAAATTATAATTGTAAGGAATCATGGATTTTTAGAAAACTAATGGTAATTTTGTAGTAACCTCTTTCTATATCATAACAAATTTTAAAAAGATTGAACTTCTTTAATCTCACAAGGAAGCATTTTTGAATAGTTTTTACGATGTTCTCAGAGAATTCTAAATAAACGTAAATAATAAACAAAGTGGTATACTTGAGAACTGTTTCGTGGTATGATGGAGCCTGACGTCCGAGTGCAAGCACGTCGACTCCCTTTACTTTCGGCCCTGTATCTCAATAAATGAGGTTTCTCATAGTGAAAAAGTCAAGCTTTCTTTTGCGACTATTAAGAAAAATCGAAGTTGCCTACATTGTAAACAAAATTCAAATAAACAATTGATTTATCTAAAAAATTGTTAATTTTTTTTTGGTTATAAATAATAAAATAGGATTATAGAGTGTAAAATGTAGTTTTCAAAGCGCTCATAAAAAATTTGAATCGCATACTTAGAAAACGAGTTACAGGCTTTTGAAACTACCCGTGCGAGCGTTGGGGATGAAAATTCAACCCCCCACCACTTGAAGAGGGGTCGTAATCCTGGTCTCAAATTTGTGGATTGAGTATAGTTCGCTGGCGAACATTTTCCCAGAATTTTAAGACAATCGAAGAACATGACTTTTAAAGTTGGGGCAGCTGAGAAAAAAGTCTATAGACTCTACGTACAATCTGTCATCACTTGTACGGATATGAACATATGAAATACTTGCAATCCAATTTTTAGCATTAATAAATTTAATATTAGATACGTTTTTAATTACAATATTCGAAGAAAACGAACGATATTAATGTACATACAATAATCGTCAGATAGAGAAACTAATTTTATCTAAACAATATTTTTGCGATATGCTGTGATGTCGTAATTTACAGCAACTATAATTTTCGACAATTTTTCAAAGATAAACTAATAAATTGTAAATAATACATGTATAATGTTCTTATCGTTGAAAAATCGTTACAAATTATACCTTATACGTATTGATTGCATCAGAAAGTAACGGTAATTTTTTAAAATCCGTATATGGAAATATTTAAAAAACGGTGCAAAATATCGAAAAGTGGTACCGGAAATTTTTGTAGAGCGTTTAAAGAGAGAAGACTTTGCTTTGTAGCTGTCTTACATGCATCGCGTATATAAAAAAATTGTAGCTTTAGAAAAACTAACTCTATTTGATTAATTATGCACTTTTTTTATTTTCTAATAAATTTCGTAAAAGTGTGAAATTGCTCGCTTGAAAAGAGTTAAGTATCTTAGTATTTGAAAAAAAACACTATAATTCCCAAAAAATTGCATGCTTTTGTAACAATTTAAGAAAAATTTGCAAAATATTGAGCGTACCAGTTGTAGATTAAAAATGAGGCAAATTGTATCATTTATAAATGCAATGTGTTCCAAATTAGACAATTAAAGGTCACTATAGTCAAACTAAAACAATTTAAAAATTTAGTATGAATCTAACTGTATAATTTGAAAATAAAAATACGAAGTAGAAAACATAAATATGGAAGATTTTAAAATTCAGTAGTTTCATTCTGATATTTTTTTTAAATTAGAAGCTAGAAAATGTTCTTAAGAATAGAATATTCAACTTAAAAAACATTCAAAAATGAATGTCCCATAAATTACTAGTGAATGTGTGCAAACAAAAAAAAATTTATTTGAAAAAGCCATTTTAGACAACCCTAATGTTTCCTATAACTATCGATTTCAAGATTTTTTAAATTCATATAATCAAACTAAGGTGCGATGGAAAAACCAAAAACGCTCTTGGATTCGTCTCTGAAATATCTGAATGCGTTTTTTAAAACCTATTTTCAAAATAATTACATAATTTTTTAAAGTTCTGCCAAATTTGTGAAAAATATATTAAAATGTACATTTAAACACCTCTAAGCGATTTTTTAATTTTTGAAATAATTGTTTAAATAAGTAAAATATTGGTAAATTTTTTTTTAACTTTTCACAAAAATTTCCAAACTTGTGCAAACATAGGTTGCTATGACTGAGTTGGTAACAATAAAACTGTCTTCTCCAAACTTTCAAGGTGACAAAAAAATGTTGTTAACAATTTTTTTACGTCATCGCCCCACCCATGGATTTAAGAAATCTGAAAATTATTGTAAACAAACTAAGGGGTGGTCGCAAATCTGGCAAACCCTTTCAATTCGTCTTAAAAATCTTCAAATGCGTTCGTTATCGTAATCATAATTATAATTTGTCTTCCCTTACGTTTAGCAGTATTTTTGGTTTTTATTTTCTTTTTGTTTTTCCCCTAGCTTAATCAATTTCTTTGAGCAAGGATTCATCGTTGAAAAAAGCTAACCTCAACGCTAAAAATTGTTGTTATTTGAATTTGTTACGAAGAATATATGACAGTTTTCTTCTGTGACGTACTCGAGATTTCTGAACTAGCAACTTCACGTTATGAAAATATATATAAGTAAATACGTGTTTGTTCGATAAGCACAGTCTCAGAAGGCTAAATAAGACCCACGAGCAGGTATTTACATATAAACTTTTCCAAAACTTTGAAATATATTTCAAGGAATATCATGATTATAACGTGGTTTTTGAATTTTGTACGCAGATGATTTCTTTTTTCTAAATAATATTCCTTTGAGACGTAAATGCGCAAAATAGTTTAGGATAGTTCCTCCGCTTTATTATTATTAAAATTTGAACTTTTAATGGGTTTTTAACGTGTAAGAGCTTACTTCTCTAAATAAACTATGTAGATATACCCATAACGGTCGAAATGCTAAAATCGAGGGACATGATTTTGAAGCCTATAACTTTGTTTGGATTGAATGAAATACAGCTTTTTAGCATAAAAATGCGTAAGAAAATGTGGATCCAGACAAGCTGACTGCATTAAAAATCGAACACTGAAACTTCAACTACTTTTGATCTAGAGTATCAATCTACTTCAAACAACTTCAGCAGTATACTTTACAGTATAATAGATACCTCGAAACAGAAATTCCTTCGTATTTTACTAAATTTACTTAGATATCTTTGAGGGACATAAAAGTGAAAGGTTCTCGATCTAGACATATGCCTATATGTTGTTTACATGTACATTCTGATTGAACACTCAAAGTTGGTTTGCAATTAATATATTTGTTTATAAATGTATGTCTAAATGTTTTCGGTTTTTCGATCGGACCTTTCGTTTGCTTAAAAATATTTCAGAACGTTAAAAAGTGATGTAATTTTAAAAAAAGTAAATAAAAGGCGCACTTAGATATACATTGTAGACGAATCGAAAGATGTTTTCAGTTTTTTGATAGGACCCTAATAGTCTTAACTTAAAAAATGTTGAAGCAACATCGTGGAACAAGCACTTCTCATTTTTCATTCTCGGGATAAAAGATCAGACGCTGCTTCCTTTCAGATATTTAGGCTTTTATTACACGAGGCCCTGCTTTTTTGAGTGTGGTGAAGTAGCGAATAAATGATGGTTTAAGGTTATGCTTCAATTAGTGAATGTAAACGAGGTACCTGGGGACCCTTGGTGCCAGCGTTATTTTAATGTTAATGGGGTAGGCGAGAGTCAAACAATGCACCCTTAGCGCGGCAATTAGCTGACATTCTATATACCCTTCATGACCTACAATCTCTCCAAGAGCACCTTGCTTGTGCTTCTGTAATCGCAACCTTAAAGCCGGGCCTCTCACGATGTAAATTACCGCGCGCCGCGCCGAGACCCTCGCATATTTTAAGGCGCGCGTGAGCTCGCACTATTGTCGGGATTCTCCTCCGTATTCCGGTAACGTGCCGGCTAAAATCCAACTTTGAATATTTATTAGGACCCGCCGATGTTAGAGGAACGATTTACTCCATTCGAGACAGTCTGAAACTTTTTAAACCACAAGCCACGTATGTGCATTTTTTACAGTGATGAGAATCCAATTATGACATGATTTGGTAATTTAAACGTAATTTAATTACTATTATAGTTTTGAATTATTAAAAAATTCCAAGCATATCTGAACTTTAAAAAAAATTAGAAAATGGGGATATTGCATGATATGAGATGAAAATAAAAATTTTAAATTTAAAAAAGATAAAATATTTGTCAGAGGGGGTATTCTTCCGGCCACGGCCGTAAAAGTATACTTTCACGGATTGCGCGCATGCGCTTTCGGTCAAGCGGCGACACTTTCCTGTCTCTCTCTTCTGACGCTTGCGCGGTACATATTACTCATATTTGTAGACTGTATAATACAGTTGAACAGAGCATGCCGTCCGGCAACACACAGCAACACGTGAGTCAGATTGCACGAAATCCCGCGAGTGTTTCGTCAACCGATAACAATGACCTCACTTGCAAGAAGAAGCTGAAAATGATTTAACAGAAAATGTAACTATTCTATTTTTGGTTGAAAATTGATCTTTGTTGGATGAAAATTCAACTATTTGCTTGAAAAGTGATATTTTCTATTTAAAAATTAAACCATCGGCCTCGTACGTCGCTGAGTCGTAACACAATATACTATCCAACGAAACTGATGAATTTTCAACAAAAATGATGAATCTTCAGCTGGAATAGTTGAATTTTATACTAAAAGGAATAATTTGCTTTTTTCTTTTCTTGGACGACTTCTTGAATTTCATCATTCCACCATGCATCACCAGACATTCTTCCTACAACCGCAGTACCGCACACTTTAGACGCACTCCTGAGAATGACATCCTGAATCATGACCAATGCGTTCAATATATTTCTATTGCCTTTTAGCGCCTTCCAAGTTGCCTCATCTATGCGTTTGTTCATCTAATTCTGAAATTCTATTCGCACTTTTGGTTTCTGCAAATTCTCAATCATGATTCACGTTTGTTTCGTTTTTTTATCTCTTTCTTTTCCATCCCCGACCTGAATTTATTTTTGAGACTAGAAGGTATGATCAGTATTGCAGTCAGAACCCCTCAAGACCCTTGTATCTTTGACTAGCTCTCTTAGTCTTTCATCCGTAACAACGAAGTCAAATATACTGTGGCTATCTTCTCTACACCAGGTGTACATATGAATCATTTCATGCCTAAACTAAGCATTTGTAATAAATAAGCACTTTTCCAAGAATTCGTTCTTGGATCCCCAAAGTTATCTAGCACCCTTTCTTTACCCTGACGTTGGACGCCAGCCCATTATTTCATATCTTATTGTATCATATAAAGTATCCCAGAAGGCTTGTTTTACTTCGCTCGGATCACTATCAACTGGGGCGTAGCACGCTATAATAAATAATCTTCTGAATCCTACTTTCATACTAACCCACAATAATCTGGGAGATACAAATTCAGGATCCCCGAGATTCTGCGTCGCTCTTTCATTTATAATCAAAACGACCCCTTGCCTACCAGGTAATTCACTATCTACTGCTGACCATATTTCAAATCCGCCTTTCAACATACCATTTTCTGTGTTTCTACGGTTGCATCCCTTTTTCTTTGTTTCAGGTACACATAAAATATCTAGCTTCCTTACGTGCATAGTTTCTCGTAATTCTCTTACCATAAGATCATTTAACCCTCTAGCATTCGAAACACCCAGTCTCCATTCATTGCCTGAAACTTGCTCTTTACCGGGTGCATAAGCCTTTTTTCAATCAAAGTTTAAGACCATTCCGAGGCTACTTTATTATTTGTATTATTCATTGTTTAAAGTATACGTCCAACTACCACCTTTGAGTGACAAATTTATTTTACGAGTCGAAATCATGTCCGAAGTTGTCGTAGGGTGGAGAGTCTAGTTATAACGTCAGTCCCACAAAACTTCGGTTGATGGAGGGGGAGTGTGGGGACAGAACTGGAACCGAGAAAGTCATAATTCAAGTGTTCTATCGTACTTTAATTTACGATACAAAATGAGTGCGCCCCCCCCCCCCCCATCCGGGCAAGCAAAATATTTCAATTTTCAATTATATCAAAATACTCGCAATCAATTATTATTTATTTTTTGAATACCTTTTTTGTCATATATTTAGGGAATCGCAATAGTGGGTGTTAAAATTAACCAAAAAGTTTGAATGAAATTTACAATTTTGTAATTATGAATAATATTCGGACGACCTGCAGTACTGGTGTGCAGTACCGTGCCAGTACTGCGTAGCTTCACCAGCCATACTAGTCCAGTACATATGCCTTGTACTGGGACTCCGGCAATTTGTACTAGGCCAGTATTGCACCAGTGGTCTATTTCCACATGGGTGTGTGCTTGTGAATGTACCAATGGTAGAACAACATTTGGCTACAGTTTGCATAGCAGCTATTATTTATTATTTATCAAACGCGATGTACTTGTCAAAAATCGTAAGGCTTGCTGAAATTCTCAGTGAATTGTTCACACGAAACAGTATGAATCCCATGATACAGAATGAAAGTGATGAGTATATTACAGGAAAAATTGCGATGTAGCTAACAAAAATTCATCACAAAAAAATGATTACAAAATTACAATAATTTGTTTAACCCCTTCTTGTAAAATGAATTGATTACTGATTTTTTTTACAGTTGCCTCAATACCCTATATAACATATATTCAAGTCAACAAAATCGGTCAAGCAAAATTTGAAAAATTAGAATTTTTTTATTTTTCAAAATTTGCTTATCACTTATTTTTGTAAGTTGGAACTTGGGGTGAAGTACTCCTATTATTGTAGGAACTTACCCTTGAAATATGAACCCTAAACAAGCTGGGCACTTCACCCATGCTTACTCGGCTACGGCCTTTTAAAGAAAGAAAACCTTTTTTAATGACACCTTAAGTTCATTCAGTGCAAGTTTACTTTGCGTTGGAATAAAATTATATAAAATGTAATTTGTTTTTAAAACACCTCAACCACTCCGATATGTTTTCAACTTTTTTGTTATGATTGTTTTTCCCAAGCACTATGGGTGATTTTCAAACAGATTTCTATTTTGGTTTCCGATACGCGAATGAATTGAAATTCTAATTAAGGTAATAATTGTTATCGGATTTTATACATATATGTACAAGGATTTACTCTATACCGTAGGAAAGCTAATTTGTGTTTCAATCACTAATTCGCTAAAAAATACATTATTATAAAGGTTTAAGACTAATTTTTGCAAATTTAACAAGGAAAAATGATTCAGAAGAAGTTTTAAGAATTTGAAAGGACAATGGATGCTCTCCCGGTAACGGCAAAAAACTTATAAGCTGGTACCAGCTAAAAACTTTTCTATCGGCAGCGGCAAAAAGGTTCTCTGCCGGTACATTATTACATAACATTATTGTACATTATTACATTTTCATTACATCTTGCATTACATTTTCATTACATTAGTACATTACTATTGTTATTCTGCATAATATTACTTCTGTAACCAGTCAAAAGGCTCTCTGTCAACCGCCACGAGACGCCGGATAGGGGTAGGGGTTCGACCAACATTATTTCTCTGTCCAATCACAGGGTGCCTTCCCGTCCCCACGAGACTTTGGAAAGGGATAGGAGCTTGAACAACACTATTTCTGTCACCAGTCACAGGGGTGCCCTCCCACCCCTACAAGACGTTAGAAAGGGGTACGAGTTTGACCAACATTATTTATGTGACCAGTCATAGGGGGGCCTTTCCGCCACAACAAATGCTTGAATGAGGTAAGGATTTGACCAACATTATTTCTGTGACCAGTCACATGGTTGCTTTTCCACCCCCACGAAAGGCTAAGAAGGGGTAAGGGTTTGGTCAACGTTACTTCTGTGACCAGTCACAGGGGTGCTTTCCCGCCTCCACGAGACGTTGGAAAGGGGTAGGGGTTTGACCAAAATTATTTCTGTGACCAGTCACAGGGGTGCCTCTCAGTCCCCACCAAATTTTTGAAAGGGGTAGAGGTTTGACCAACATTATTTCTGTTACCAGTCACAGGGGTGCCTTCGCGCTCCCATGAATCATCAATCGTAATTCTTGAGTCGCTGATCGACGATAAAGCGTGATATATAAATAAAACGTTCCCTGCAAAGCGTTAGAAGCCAAAAAGCTAACAAAATAACTTTCAAATCACATATTCTCACTCTAAAATGCCTGACAGTCCCTTTGCACGGAGAAAAATGGAAGGTCATTTTAGCCATGCAGATATGCAGACAGACTATATTGCAGGGTCAACTATAGGACAGCCCTTGAAGATGGCTAAAGCGACTATCTCTAGAAGGTTAAAACAAGAGGTTCAAATCGATCATCTCACAGTGTCGACTTGGTCATGTAGGACGGTCGACTCAAGCGTCATAGAAAGTCGAACCGATCATGAGAGATGACGGAAATGATCATTATAAAGGGTCGAATCGCTGATCATAGAAGGTCGATTTGGTCATATCAGATAGTCAACTTGATCTCCTCGCACAGTCGACCTGGCTATCTTAAGGGGTCGATTTGATTATCCTACATTATCTATATTTGTTTTCCTTTTCCTACTTATTCCAGTCTCTCTCTTATAAGAGACTGGAAATTATAAAATTAAGTGGAACCTATAAAACCTGAAAATTTAAATCAAACACATGAATTCTGAAAGAATTTTTTATTCTTTGTGGAGAGTCCGGTGTATGAGACCTAATTTGATATGCAAAAACAGTGCAAATTCACAATATATATATATATTTTTTGGAGCACGAAAGGCTACGCACACGGCACGGTGTCACACTGAATTGTAAGATTTCATACATTGAAGTGAATTCATAAACCAATAACCCAAATCTCGTTACTTTCTGCATCATCAATGAATGCTAAGATTTTTTGCACGTTTTCAGTTAGAAACGACACGGTGACAACAAATTGATAGCTGAACGTCCAGTTTACGCCTTTAGCCTAAATCCCTTGGAAGCATCAAATTTGACGTTCTCTCTTATGCACTTCACTCTCCACGCATATTCGAAATATCAAAAAGCAGTTTAAACTTATTAAAAATATATTTAAGTTCTATAAACAGCAAATGTGACGCTGAACGGCTCAATGACATTCACTCACTCCGAAATTGCTCTGAACCACGGTGCTCACAACTCTCGTATCCTTTCACAACGTATCCATCGCGCCGAAAACCGGATTGTTTGAGGTTGGCGCGCTAATTTGAAATGATGAAATGTGAAAAGCAATTCTAAACAGCAAATAATAAGAGTAAAGTTATTAAAAATAGTTCTTTGCTCACAAGAAGGACTTGTAAAGTAAAATTTAAATTATTTATTAGATTTTTTCCTTAAAAATAAATAATAGATTTTAAATTTTAAAGAAAGGAATATATTTTTCACCTTAAATATGAATTTACAATAAATCCTAATATTCTTATGCACTTTACATTTATTATTTGTTGTGAACATTTGACTTATATATTTATTCATTTAAAAAAAAAACACGCCAACGGTAACTAATCAGGTTGGCCATCCGCGATGGGTCATTTGCTCTTCCGTGGATGGTCGAAATGAGTGAAAACAAGATGATCGTATTGACCATGCCGAAAGGATACTTCGATTATCCCTGATAGTGAGTCTGACCTTATTACAACACTCAGACTGGCCATAAAATAAGAATCTCTCTGACTATGTCAAAAAAATTCTGAAAGGCTCTTTAGACCATCTAGAAGAATGGACTGGCTCTCTAAATTTTGACCCTCTAACTTTGACCATCCATTTTTCTCCGTGTGATATGCTGGAAATATTTTTTTTACCGGTACCGGCAGTCTACCCACTCCGATTTCAAAAAGTTGTCTTTGTATATTCTAAAGGAATTCAATCGCTTAAAATTTTTGTTTGAAAAAGTCTTTTTCCAATACTTTTCAAAACATTTTGTTTTTGTTTCCAGGTGCAAAATATGACACTTTCTGTCTGCTCTATGCAACTTCGAACCTCTCGGCGGCGAACAGCGGCGTAAACTGACATTTTTTATGTCATAATTAATTATCTTTTACAAGGATTGACATAAAGTTTTCATCTATAATCTCCAAAAGGATTCATCTCTCGTTGTTATTCCTGTCAAATAAAGATAATGAATTTTGACACACGCAATATCAGTTTACCCCACTATGCGGCGTATATAATACAAGTCCTCGGATACAGAAAAAACTGGGGGTTCGAAACGTTGCAGGTAATCGTTTACGCGGTAATAGCAGCTGATTACTCCAATCTGATCTGTGATTAATCAAAGAAAGTTTACCTCACATTTGGGTACCCACCTCGCGTTTACCCTGCTTAACCGATTACCTACAACATTTACTACCTCATTTTCTACTGTTGAGTTCACAATTCGTACTTTCATAATGCTGAAAATGTAAGAATGAAAAAAATATAATATGGACTTCAGAACAGGTTTTTGCTCCATCAACCCTGCAAATTCTATGAGAACATTTTCTTCAAATGAAATTATTTCCCCTTGCGCCTTGTTGTTTTTGAGGCTTTAAAGTTACGACATTTATGGTTCTGCTCGTGGAATTTACGTGTTCTCAGAGAACTTATGAAAAGCTAATCTTACTGTTTCATGTATACAAAAAAAAAATTTCTAGATCGATACTGGAAACATTTTTTCACTAGTTCTGTCACATTTCAAATATGTGAAACTGTATGGCGGAAACTATAATATTTTTAAACATTATCTGTATTGACTGAGAAAGTAGGCCACCATATATGCTGTACGTCCTTCAATAGATTAAAAATAGTCTAGGAACATCGAGTAAACATCCAGGGACATCAACATTAAGATCTATTTGAAAAATGCCTATATATTTCACAATTGTCAAAATATGTTTGAAAAAGAATTGTTATTATACTCTTTGTTGTGGAAAAACTGAGCGCGAACTTTGCTTTTCCAAGTGTTTCCAGTGACAACAGTTCAATTCCTGTCGAATACGTGAGGCGAAAAATTTGCTTTGATTACTTTTTCAAATCACATATTTACTATCGATGAAAAAAAGCTTCTTGTCCTGCTATAAGTTCAATTAAAAGTTTTATTTTTTAACGAATTTTATTGTACTTTGTTTTCTGTTTTGTGGTACTCGGAAGATTTTTTTTGTTAGTTTTGTAAATTAAACAGGAAAGAAACCGGTCGTACGTTCATTACGAACATTCAACCGGACACGATGGTCGTTCTCCTACCCCCCTTTGCTTCTCGAATCCTTTTCTTGAACAGCTTCTTGTTCTCCTAAGCAAGTTCTATGTCTTCTTTTTCATTCTTCTCCTGTTTTTCACCTTATTCGTCTTATTTCTTATCAACTTCCTTCCCTTTTTGCCCCAGGGTCCAATACTCCGTTGTTTTTATTACAAAATATCATAGACTTCGATCGATCGAGCCTACGGTTAATTCCACGATCTACTTGATATCCGAGCGCTGAATACAGGAAATGCGTTTGCCGTCGGATAATCTTCAAGTCGCGGGTTACAGCGGTTACTTACTTTGGAGGACAAAAAAATGATTAAAAACAAATATATCGAAAATATTATTACACAGAGAAAAATAGATATTGAAAAGTAGATATTAAAAACTTTGATATTTAACCATAATATATAGATATTACGGTATAACATCTAATATCTTCTATTCAATATACAAGATATTAACAGGCAATTTCGGTTTATATTGAAAGAATGAAATGTGTGATATTAACCGTTAATATCTGAGATATTAAAAAAGCGAAATTTTATCGGAGCAATGTCGTTGACGTGTGGCGTGGCGTAAAAAGATTTTAACACCGCTTTGTGAGCTTGAGCAATCGTCGTGTGTATTGTGGTTTTCGGTTATATATTGCGTTAGAAACTTTGGCTGAAAATGGATTAAGTGTTTTTTGGACATGGATATCATAATTTTCTAAAGAAAAGTAGGAATTGGCGCTACAGGCATCACTTATGTTAGCCTTGAACAGCGTATTATTATCAATGCTCGAGGATTCGGACATCAAAAACAGAAGACTGCAATGTAATATCCTTTTGAATTTTATAGAAATTGGCATGCTTTACAGGTATTTTTTGCATAATTAAAAAATATTTGTTGAACATTTTAGATTTTGCCCTTTAATATCTTGGCTATTGTTAGGTAAAATCTTCTTTTTAATACCTATGGATGCTCTACAGTCTACTTCAATATCTAGATTTTTGTCCCATAGTTAAATCGCTAAGATATTAACTAGTAATATCTACACTGAGAAAAATGGATTATACCCGGTAATAAAAAATATGTTACCGGATATAATCTTGGACTAATAACTATGGGACAGCGATCCAGATTATTAGAACTACAATCTATAGATATTGAGAAATAGATATTACTGGATAATATCTTGGATTATTAAACTTTATAATCTGAGATAATAAAATCTATAATCCAAGATTTTAAAATCTAATATTCATATTAGAATCCTGGTCCATTAGATAACCTCAAATAGGTATAATAATTTTTGCAAACGTATTTATAAACCTATACAAAATTTTGATAGGCGAGCTCGGAAATAGAACTGGAAGAAAATTTCAATTTTTTAAACACACAATAAGCAGGAAAGTGGCTGTCATAAGACTACAAAAACGAAAATAAAGGAGGCTAAGTTTCTGTACTTGTACAAGTGGCAGTGATGTGTAATGAAAAGAAATATAAACTTACCTATTTTCTAAATTAAAATCACGCGTGATTTAGCACTAATAATAATTTTATAACTTAATTATTACTTGTTTAAATGCGAACGGATGCATATGACACGCGCCACGAGGCGACGTACCATCTGAGACTACACAGACGCCTGGATATTTTAAAATCTGAGATGTTACAATTTAATACCTGAAGATTATAAGAATTTAACATCTGGAGATTATATTTGGTATCATCTTCATATATTAGAAAAATATAATAGATTATACGCGATAATATACTTTTCTATGCGGTTTATTATTCTTTAATTCTATTATCCGGTTCGTATAATCCATTTTTCTCAGTGTAGATAGTCTTCTTTAATATATATTTTTCTCCGTGTATATATCGAAAAATATTTATATGCTACAAGTACAATTCGAATTCGGCAAAAAGTATAGGAATAACAAATAAACGAAAATAAATGTCTTCTTTGCTGAATTTGACACGGTGGTTCTCTTCCTGCGTCATTCTGTCACCAAAAAGCATAATTGCCTACATTTACATCCTTCGAATAACAGGCTTCTTTCGCGTCGTTCATTGTATCTGTGTTTTTTGCAATCGTCAGTTACATCATCAGTCAGTCGGCAAGCTACTTTGTAGATAAACCAATGTAAACTCGTATTCTAATTAATGGTAATGTATTCATCAGGAGGCCTCAAATCGATTTTTCGGAATCTAGACATTGATCTTGGGCATTTAAATTTGGAATTCCGAAAAAGAAGACAAGCATTGTATACTCTGCGAAATTGCTAGTCATATATTCACAGTCATTCAAGTTTTAGTCTTGAAGACTTAAATAAATTAACAGCAAATTTTTTTCCTTAGCCATTTTTTATCACCAGAAGAACAGATTTCGTTATTTAATCCCTGAGTTCTCTTCGTTTCTCTAAAAATGTATCTACTTTTTGTATTAGTGCAATATTCATTTGTAGCTCTATATACTACAAAAGAGAATATAAATTTCAGATTGGTTCTATAGCTCTACTAATATATTTTAAATATCAGCGATCTCGTGACAGCATTGCAAACAGGATCGCGGTAGAGGTTAAAAAGCAGCGTTCTCGTAGAAGCTGCGGATTCGTCCGTTGCTTCTATGGCATCACAATGGCTTACTAAGTTCCCTACGTAAAGAGATAAAGCATCTGGACAAGGCCGACCATTCAATAGTGATGAACTGGTTTCTTGTTAGCGGCACCACAAAACAGAGAAACAGCTTTTGCTTTTCAATTGACTACGCCGACGTCCTCAAGTTATCTCTGCAATTTAACACAAATTAGAGGTCTAGTTGATTTTCAAATAGAACCAATTATGTCAAAAATCCGCCGAACGAGAAGTTTATTGGTGAAGTGGGCGTGTCTATATCAGGGCGTGTCTATATTAGAACGCTGTTCAAGTAGGCAGAGCTTTGCTATTTTTAAAAAGGCTGTGTCTATTCGTACCGAAAAATCGGGAGAATTGGAAAAGAGGATGGACTAGTCTCGAATTTTCAAGATGACTAGCCAAGCCTATGAATATATTAGAGTAGTCATCCCGAATTACGGGACGGCGAGACACTTCGTCGCATCTATATTCATAGTAGGGCAGGTGAGAATATTTTCAGTAGTAACAGAGAACTGGGTGTCATAAGTAGGTTCAAGAAAAGAGGCGGGAATATTTCAGTACTAGAGAGAATAATGGGCGCAGTCTGAAAAATGGGCGGAGAAATTTTATACTCTAAAATAGACGGTGTAGATACTTAAAATGTGATAGAGTGACTTAATTCGCGCCAGAGACATCAGAGAATGTGTACACCTGACTTCAAAAAATTTTCGTTGAGGAAAGAAAATGCTGATGGTGAACAAACTTACGGACAGTCACAATTTTGCACAAAAACTGAAATTTTTTTGTAAACTGAGGTGCTTAAAAAAAGTAAATTTTTTTCCCCATTTATCCTTCTTATACGTCTTTTATAAGCTAATGACGCATAAGAATTTTTGGAGGGCACATCAAAATATTCAAAAACACCGACGCCAGCGCAGAAGGCGTCAGACATGGCGGTAAATTTGAAAGTGTACAGACTAAAAATTGTCTGAAAATAGAGAAAATTATAAAACTTGTAATAAATCTGCTGTTCCACATTACAGAATCGATAACAGTTTTATTTAATAAGTTAAAACATTGGAAAAAATCAAATGTTTTTTTTTTAAGAATTTAAAAAAGCTAGTTTCTGTTTTACTGATCTAATAAATCTTTAAATTATACTTTTCAAATAATAATTCATCTAGTATCCGTAAGTACGTCTTTGATAATGTCACGGCTCTATAAAAAGGTGTAATTTCTACAAAAAAAGTATCCTGACCATTGCCCGGGCGGCTCCCGACCATGAAATCTAACCAGGGTTGTCTCGGCCAGTAACCGGCCGGCTCCCGACTACTATCGGCGCAAAAATTATAGGCATCTGCCTTTGAAGCTTAA
>CAKNYM010037506.1:6942-28815 GCA_932195095.1 Andricus curvator | reverse complement strand
CAGTAATCGTGATATTAGCACCAGTAATAGTGATGCCAGTTTTCTTCCTTTCTGTCTACTTTTAATTAATGGGAATTCCATTTCATACTATAAAATGCTGAAAAGGAATGTTATTTTTTTCTTCTAAATGTTACTTTTATCAAATTTTCTAACAATACATTAACCAAGTTACACGATTATTGGGACCTTCAC
The DNA here is from genome assembly GCA_932195095.1 of Andricus curvator. Classification (NCBI taxonomy): domain Eukaryota; kingdom Metazoa; phylum Arthropoda; class Insecta; order Hymenoptera; family Cynipidae; genus Andricus; species Andricus curvator. The sequence continues at coordinate 28,623 of CAKNYM010037506.1, read as the reverse complement.
TATTACTCCGACAATTACCTCACTTACAATTACAATAGACGACCTAAACTTAAAAATTAATTTCTTTGAATTTTTCGAATTCTTTAAAGTTCCTAGAATTCTGCTGAAGTCTTTGGAATTCTTTTGAATTCTTTTGAATCCTTTTAATTCTTTTGAATTCTTGAAGATGTTCTGAATTCTTTGGATTTTTTTGAATTCTTCCAATTCTTTTGAATTCTTGGAATTCTTTTGAATTCTGTTGAATTCTTTGCATTCTTTTGAAATCTTTTGAATTCTTTTAATTATTTTGAATTCCTAGAATTGTTTTGAATTCTTCGAGTTCTTTTGAATTCGTTCCTGCTAAAAAAAGTAGAATTATTGAAGCGTTTGAAAATGCACAATTTCAAGGAGTGGGAAATGGAGGATTTTTATGAAAAATAATATTGACGATTTTTACTGCAATATAATATTATTTTTATACGTACAAGTGATTTTAAATGTAAACTAACACTAAAAGATTGGAAAAGAAATAAATAAATAGAAGAAAAAAAAAATTTCAAACCGCAACTTTTACCCATACGCCGGTCGCACTGGGTCGTTTTCTTCCCGCTAAAAAGTTCAGGCCTAGCCGAGGGCGGCCCGACTGTACGTATCTGTATTAAATTTGTTATGAGGGTTTAGGTTATGTTGTTGTGTTTCATCTGAGATAAGTATTTTTGAAGAAAAATAATTAGATTTAAATCCAATGATTTTTATTAAAAATAATAGAATTTACAAGTCTGAACAATTTCAGATTCTGTTTTTCATTGGAAATAGACATTTTTATTACAAAATTATTAGTTTTAAAGAAGATTCATATTTTTGATGTGTAAACATCTGAGACCTCGATATGGGGAGTCGCGCCTGATTCAAATGAAACCACGACTAGAAAGTGTAACGCAAGCCTCTGACACAGGCGTTGTGTCTCATGTCACAGACCGGAGACTTGCTTGCTTCTCTCTCTCTCCCCCTCTTTCTCTCTCTCTCCCTCTCTTTCTCAAACGAATAATAATTGTTTAAAGAATTGTAAATCATTTACAGACAGGAGAAAAATATGCTGTGTCTAATTTGAACAACAGAAACAATTTTAAATATTTTTCTCATAATATTTGAGTACTTAGATGTGTAATAATAATGATAAGTGTCATAAAAATTAATTTTTCATAATGAAATTTGAATTTTTAATATTCTTCTTCATGAAATATAATTAGCCTAATTCTAAATGAATAAGTAATAAGTAACATAAGTGCGACACAAAGTGTTCTTTCAGAGAACTCATATCGGTCCGCATCGGTATTTTATAAACAAAGCTTGAATAAGCAGGCAAAGGAGAGAATTGTAAGGAACTTATAAGAATTTGGGAAATCTAGTGCAGAAGAATTTGGAAAGTCAGGTTTAGTCTGCCGCTGTCCCCTGAACTCCCTCCACAATATGTTGTAGGACCGGTCTAGGCGACATGTAGCATAAGGGGCGTTCGTCAGTCTTCCGGCTACCCTTAGCCCGAGTTGTATCGTCTTGGAAACTCTTAGACAAAATAAAGAATACTTCCACGTTAAAAAAGTAACAAAGTGAATTCATTACCCTCACCCTGTTACAAATTGGCGATCCTGCCAGGATAGTGGCAAACGATCCTTTGAAGAATTAGCTACGGCAATACAAGGAATCAAAAGGCCCTATCTTTGATTCGAACCTCGAATACAATCTTGAGAACTACGGTTCTCCCAGAAAGGACTCCGGATTTCTCTATGGAAAGTTCGTAAAGCAAGGAACCTGTAAGGTATTGGGTAAAATTAAGAGCTGAATTAAGTATGCCTTATTCTACGTAAACCCGATTACCAGAAAGTTCCGTAATAAAAATTTTGGGAACGCAACAAACCGCGGTAAAATCCTAGAGCCTGTGAAACAGCACAGTAAGACTCAGAAAAAGACGAGGAAAGAAAAGCAGCATAGCAGCAATCACGCAGTCAAGTCGGAGACACGTCACCGAACACATCCGAGCAGACAAGAACAACGAAGAGAACTACCACCTCCCGTTTGCAGCCGTCGCCGGAAGAAAACACAAAGGCTAGTAGTTATAAATTAAGATAGAGTTTCAGTCTTCTTTTCAGTCGTTGAACAAATAATTTTAAGTACGCAAAGTTAAGGTGAAGTGAAAGTGAAATTAAGGTGAAGCAAGGATTAGAAAAAAATAAATAAATAAAAATTTGTATATAGGGAACCGTTGGTATACTACGCGTGCTCACTAGCTCTGCCACCGTTAATAAAAAGAAACTTGAATCCGAATTAACCTTGTATGTACTCCATGTAGACGGATTGTACAAGTGAGGATTATAAAAAATTTAGCAACATAAAAATTATAACGCGATCGCGACACCATTTACATCCGACACTCGCAATTAGGAAAAATTATACACGCTGGCGTTTCACGCCTATAGGGAAAACTTATCCACAAATTACAATACACAATCCGAGACCGATAGTTCAGACAACACTTTTCCGTATACCCATACCCACAGATCGGACAACATGAGCTTGCTCACTTCAGACGAAAAACTCGACCTAATCCTGTCTAGGGTGGCAGCTTTGGAGGATGTAGTAATAAAACTTACTGTCGAAAACGGCAGCCAGGTTGACGAAATTTTCCGATTAACACAAAGATTGGACATCCCGGCGAAAGTAGAAACAGACACGGATGGAGGTATTATCACTTCCGATAATGACGAGCAAAACGAAATAGAATCCGCTAATCATCAGAAAATAAAAATTAACGTAGAAATGAACGACGAGAATGAGGAGAACAACGCGGACGAAGAAAGTAACGCAGAAGGAAACGATAATGAGAACTGCGCCGAGGAATCACGCTAACGACAAGAAAATCGACCCCTCGTGCAAATAAGACCGACTAGTGCCATCTCCACCAATGCTAGTGAAAGTAACGTGGACGAAGCACGTGAAACTGTGAGACTGCCGAGAGCTCAACCCCCCGTGGCTCTGAGACAGCCCCCTTCTGGTACTATTCCCGCTAAGGAAATAATAAAAACCATAAAGACTCTAACAGGGCAGGATGACATGGGGGTAGAAGACTTCATACGATCAGTAAAAAGGGCACGAGACAGGTGCTCTCAATCTGACCTGCTGTTAGACTTCGTTTTAGCAGAAAGGATCACACAAAATGCAGAAAGGGCAATTAGGTACTTAGAAATTACCAATTTTAACACTCTTTTTGATGCCTTGAGAAAAAATTTAAATCTGACAGGTTCAGTTTCCGCTCTTAGATCTAAATTAGAAACATGCAGACAAAGTCCTACAGAAACAATACAAAGTTTCAACGGGCGTTTTAGACAGGCCGTGAACGAAGTAAAATATGCAGTGCAATCAGAACACACAAATAGCATGGAGAGGAAGATTGCCATCCAGATAGAAGAAGAAGAATCCCTCAAAAGATATATGCTTGACTTGAGAAGAGAAATCGGACTGCAAGTTAAAGCCCAAAAACCAAAGAGCCTATGCGAGGCCCAGAATCAGGCTGCAGAGATGGAGATATGGTTAAAAGAATCTCAACCAGTACGCCCACCAATACAGCCGCCTATGCGGACGCACCCTCGGGGCCCGATGCGCAGTGGCGTATCTTCGGTAAAACCTTACCAAGCACAGGCTACCGGAAACCAAGTATCCCGAACAGCTATACCGAATTCGAAAATGCCGCTTCAACAAAGAATGCAGTTAAATTGCCATAAGTGCGGAAGACTCGGACATTTAGCAGCACAGTGCTATATTAAAACGCAGAATTTTCAGCCAGGACAGTTCCAAAATCGACCCCCACAAAACCCCGTGAGGAATATCCAGGAAATCGAGAAGCAAGAGGACGGCCAGAATTATTCAGAATTTCAAGACATGAGTCCCGAAGAAATAAACGAACAACAAGACTACGAGGAGAATACAGAATTTCAAATATCAGCGGCAGATTATTATCTATCAGGGGTAAACACTCAAATGCACTGATTTACAGCTTACTGGTCGACTCTGGTGCAGCGATTAACCTTATTAAGGAAAACAATGTGCCAAAGGAAGTCAAGGTATTCCACATGAAAAAATATTTCGTCATGGGAAAGGACCGACACTACTCACATTATGCCACTTACATTAATTACTTTGGAAAAAAACATCTTTTTCACATAGTAGATGATGATTTTCCTTTGCCAGAAGCTGGAATCATAGGGTTATCCTTTTTCAACCAATATTCAAGATATTCGATTACGCCTCAGTATCTAATCCTAGAAAACAAAAAATTACCTCTATATGATGATGGACGTTTCATGAGTGGCAACACAGCTCAAATCAACAGAATAAGCATTGATGAACCGGACCAAGAAGTATTCATTGAGCATAATCCTAACATACCGGACGGGATTTACTCAATCAAAGATAGTCAACTAATAGTCCCATATTACAACTATGAGAGGAACCCCACACTGTTCAAAGTACCGAAATACGAACCGATCCAGAATATAAGGGAAGTACATAGGGCAACTGTTACTCAAAAGGAAGCGACTGTTGGACATCGACTGACAGATTTACGAGATAAAACTAGGCTGCAACACATAGAAGAGGAGATCCGCGAAAATTTATGGAAAGGCATAGCGTCTTACAATGACATCTTTCATCTGGAAGGAGATCCACTGCCATGCACCGACCTAGTGGAACACGAGATTGTCCTTAAGTCAGGAAAAATAGTCAACATTAAATCATATAGGCCGCCGGAGTGTCATAAAGAAGAAATATCAAAACAAATGGGAGATTTGATGAAAAAGGACGTGATAAGACATTCCAAGTCAACGTATAACTCCCCTATTTGGGTAGTACCAAAAAAGACAGACGCTTCGGGAATGAAAAAATGGCGAATTCTCATAGACTTTAGAAAGATCAACGAGGACACAGACCAAGATGCATATCCCCTACCAGTGATAGATGATATCCTAGATCAGTTAGGAGAAGCTAAATTTTTCTCGGCCTTTGATTTAAGCTCGGGTTTCCACCAAATACCTATGGCAGAAGAATCAAAAAAATATACAGCTTTCTCAACACCCGAAGGGCACTTCGAGTTCAACAGGATGCCTTTTGGATTAAAGAATGCGCCAGCCACATTTCAACTAATGATGGACGGAGCATTAAGAGGATTAGCAGGAAAAATATGTTTTGCCTATCTGGACGACATAGTTGTATTCGGAGCCACCCTGGAGGAACATAATAATAACCTCTTTACAGTTTTCAAAAGGCTGAGACAGACAGGTCTAAAGCTGCAGCCCGATAAGTGTGAATATCTACGCCCTAAACTTGAATACCTCGGACACGTTATCACCAAAGATGGAGTGAAACCCAATCCAGCAAAGTTAGAAGCAGTACAAAATTTCAGACAGCCCAGAAATGTAAAAGAAATCCAATCATTGTTAGGACTAGCTGGCTATTATCGGAAATTTATACGGAATTTCGCATGCATAGCGAAACCTTTGACAGAGATAACGAAGAAAGATATATTATTCAACTGGTCACTCGAATGTCAAGAGAGCTTTGCGCTTTTTAAAAATAAACTTTGTGAAGCTCCAGTGCTGAGATACTCCGACTACTCAAAAGAGTTTCTATTAACAACCGACGCTAGCAACAAAGGTCTAGGAGCAATTCTGTGCCAAGAAGGACACCCATGCTGTTACATTTCAAGAACATTAAATTTAGCAGAAGAGAATTACAGCACATCCGAGAAAGAAGTTCTAGCCATCGTTTGGGCAGTTAAACGACTCAGGCAGTATCTGCTAGGAAGAAAATTTAAAATTCAAACTGACCACCAAGGTCTGACATGGTTAAAGAACTTCAAAGATCCTTCGTCCCGATTACTAAGATGGAGATTCAGACTAAAAGAATACCAATATGAAATCCAGTATGTAAAAGGGAAGGAGAACAAAGCTGCTGACAGCCTATCACGATTGTTTCCAATCACGGATCCTTCAGATGAAGATGTTGAGGAAAGTGGTTCAGGAAGTGAGCTCTCCGATGAAGAAACCACGAGCGCTTCGCGAACAACGAAACCAGCCCTGGCCAAGAAAATGGCTGTAGACGATCTCATATATGATGAAGAAAATTGATTGGATCAACGAGAAGGATTCTATCAGGATTATCTCGCATGGAAGAAAGAGAAAAATCCCACCCGGGAAGTAAAGAAACCAAATGCCTGCGGAAAACTGTGGGTAGAAATCACGAAGTCTCAATTTGGAGATTATCAGGAAGAGTTGTGGTTGAGATTACTCAACCTTAAAGTGAAAGACTTCATAGATAAGAAATTGACAATAGTACGTCTCCAGTTCGGAGACCCAATGATTACACCATTAAGAAAACTCAAAATTCAAAAAATAATAAGTTTTCTATGCTACCGATATCCCACACTAAGCTTCCACACATGCTATAATGCCACGAGAGACCTGACAAATGAAGAAAAGAAACAGGTAATTAAGGAAGCGCATGGATCCGTTATGGCTCAGCATTATGGTGAAAACAAAACTATCGAACGAGCAAGAACAATCGGTGAATGGAAAAACATGGAAGAAGAGGTAATTCACTTTGTAAAAAGATGCCCGGTTTGCCAGTTGCAAAAAACAACTAGGATCAAAAATCAGAGTGAAGCTTTTATCCCCGATACACCAGTTGACCCCAACGATAAAATAGCTATGGACATTTTCGGGCCATTGCCAACCACTCGTTCAGGAAATAACTATATCTTCCTATCCAAGACCAACTCACCAAATATCTCATTTTGGTCCCACTCAAAGACGCAGAATCCGAGAGAATAATTGAAGGATTTTTTTTATACCATTAAGCCATTTCCCTTTCAGGGTAGGCGTGGCACTACCCGAATCGGGTAGTGTTTCTAGGTGGATAGTTTCTTGTACTAAATAACTACAAGTGTGGGCTCATCACACCCACGATGTGCCAACAGCACTCAGTAGTCTCGAATGGTCACCCATCCAAGTACTATCCGCGCCCAACGCTGCTTAGCTTCAGTGATCTGACGACAACTGGTTTTTTCAGCGTGGTATGGCTGTTTAATCATTATATATACATGTTTGGGTCCCCTAAACACATACTCACCGACCAAGGAGCCAACTTTGTTTCAGAACTTGTCCAAAATTTTAAGAATCTGTTTAGAATCCGATATATCAAGACTTCCACCAATCATCCACAATCCAACGGAAGTCTAGAAACGTCACACTCAACCCTGAAAGACCTAATAAGAACATGCATGGAGGACAATACATTTGAATGGGATGACACACTAAAAATCGTGACCATGGCTCATAATACCATGAAACATGAAGGAACTGGGTATTCTCCTTTCCAAGTCACTTTTGCAAGAGAACCAAACATCCCTTCTATGCTGAGCACAACACTTTCAATAAAGTACTCGGACCTTGTTCAAAAGTGGAAAGATAGGCATGAAAGATATCTTAACAGAGCCAGAGAGAGGATAATGTTGCAAAAAAAAGTACAAGAAACAGCAAGATGCAAGGATTATAAAACCACAAGGAATTTATGTGCCCGGAGACCTGGTGAAGCTTATCAACCAAACACCTGTCAACAAGCTCTCTCCTAGTTGGAAAGGGCCCGCGGTTATCTTAGAAGCAATAGAAAATAACAATTACAAAATTGGTTTTGAGAATAAAACTCTAACCATCCATGCCAACCAACTAATGCCATACTATACGTAATTTCAGATGTTCCTCGTATGGATTTTGTTAACGCAAGTGGGAGCGAGTCTAGGAAATTACACCATAACAAACCTCAACGGAAACATCTTTTTAGAGGAAGAAGGAAAAGCCCACCTTTACCACGAAAAATGGAATCTCATCATATCTGTGAACACAACCAACACACAGCAAAGATCTAATCTTATAGCCAACACACTCAAAGTCGCAGTGAAAGCCTGTGATTCTAGCTGTGCCGAAGATTACGAGATAAGAATGGTAGGTGAACGGTATGAACGACTACGCCAAAGAGAAGAGCTACTTCAACAGGTCATGGGTATTCGACGAAACAAAAGAGGATTGCTCAATGCTGTGGGAGAAATATCTAAAAGCTTATTCGGAACAATGAGCAACAGTGACCTTGAAGCTATCAATAAAGAACTTGACCAACTTTACTCAGATAATAAGGATTTAGCTATGGTAATGCAAAATCACACTAAAGTCCTAAAGTTATTGCTGGCCTCTTCATCGACTGACTACAAAACTTTAGAAGGAAAGTTGCAAGCCGAAGCTGAGACGAATTACATGACGATATCGAAACGACGTTAGTTGCCATAAGTAATGGTAAACACGGTATAATTCATCCCCAGATTGATACACCTAAAATATTAATGGACACGATCCAAGAGTTTGAGACCATGCATCGAACTCGTTATCATCTTGATGCAAACCCGGAAAGCTACCAACACATCCTCGTCCTCAGCGAAGTCAACGTAGCCTTGATCAGGAAAACTTTGACGTATGTTATCTCGATACCCGTACTTGAGAAAGAAGAATATGTTATTACTCATGTGATCCCTATACCTCAGTTAATACGAAACACTCACATATCCCTTATACACGAACACGAATATCTATTCACCAGCAAAACTTCTTACGTTCCCACCGATCGCGAAACACTCAGTAAATGTAAGTCACTTGCCGAATATTCTAGAGATACGCTAGAGAGCCACCTAATAACTCTACCTCGACAACTAGATGTTAACGTTCTAAAGCAGATGAGACTTAGCCTAGATGATACGCAAAACTTGTTAAGCAAGATCGCTTCTCATCATAGAATACAGACTTGGAAAGAAAAGGCCTATGAATGGTAGCTATAGGATTAATCGTTTTATTTACCCTGATCAAATGCGGAGTTTTCGAAAAAATCAAACACTGCCTCCCTAAGAAGCTATGTTTCATTTGCGTAAAAACTCATGTTAAGGCCAGCCCCACTGTGCATTATACAAGCGCTCCAACCCATGCGGTTATAACGGAAGTACCTATACCTGCAAATGTACCACTACGTGCAAATGTACCACTACGAATTAAAAATAGAAGAGTTAAATTTTAGGGACTAAAATCTGTCTAAATGGGGTGGTGTAAGGAACTTATAAGAATTTGGGAAATCTAGTGCAGAAGAATGTGGAAAGTCAGGTTTAGTCTGCCGCTGTCCCCTGAACTCCCTCCACAATATATTGTAGGACCAGTCTAGGCGACATGTAGCATAAGGGGCGTTCGTCAGTCTTTCGGCTACCCTTAGCCCAAGTTGTATCGTCTTGGAAACTCTTAGACAAAATAAAGAATGCTTCCACGTTAAAAAAGTAACAAAGTGAATTCATTACCCTCACCCTGTTACAGAATGCGTTTTAGGAAATAAAATAGTTTAAAGAATGAATGAATAAATTTTTCAAGTGTTCAAAATTATATAATTTTTAAATATATTTAGGTTGAAACACTACAATTAAAGGATTTTACATTGTTATTGAAACATTCAAATTAAAAAATGTAATTTATAAATTAAAAATTGAAAAAAAATGAAACAATGAAAATTTTTAAGTTTGCATTCAGCACTCTGAAATTTTTATGATTCGAGGCTTATTTTATTTAAAATAATTCAATTTCAATTTGTTTATTTTTGAATATTTCATTTTTACTTTCTTATTTTAAATTTATTATAACAGATATAGCGAGCCTCAAAGCGTGTCCAGAGTGCTTTCAGAGAAATTTGTAAGTGTTCAAAATTATATCATTTTCAAACTATTCTAACTTAAAAACAGTACAATTTAGTGATTATAAGATGTTTCTTGAAAAATCTAAATTGAAAAATGTCATTTACAAATTAAGATAAACAAAAAATGAAACAATGAAAATTTTTAAGTTTACATTCAGCACCCTGAAATTCGAACGATTCGCGGTTGATTTTATTTAAAATGATTCAATTTTATTTAGTTTATTTTTGAATATTTGATTTATAATTTCTTATTTTAAATAAACAGTCAAATACTGTAAAATATTGAAACAAAAAATGTTTATTTAAAAATTTTCAAACTGAATGCTTAAAAAATGGAGTATTTTAGAATGAAATAATATTTGAATAGAATTTGAAATTGAATAAAAGCATTTAAATATGAATATATTAATTAAAATGTTTTTGAAAATTGAATAAATATTTTGAAGTTTCAATCGGATGCAAACATTTCATTAATTACTAAGGCTTTCGAATTGAAATAGCACACAAAAAATTTAAAAAATGGTTATTTCCGACAACTTTCAAACAACTTCTAATAAAATTAACACATACTGGCTTTCATTTATGCCTATAAAACGGGTACTTTTATCACCTTTCATGCAATAATTGAGAGAAAATCTACAGTTTATATTGTTTAGAGTTTAGACTAGAGAGTACTACAGTTAAACCATAAATTCCATTCCTCCAAATTAAGTCCGTTTGGTTTGTGTAAAGGCATGATTTGGCCTTCAGGAGTAAGTGTGACCATAAATTTGGAAAATTAGTCGTTTCCTGAAGGCGTCCCAAATGGTGCCCATGTGGACAAGGGTCCCTCTAACCAGATTCAAAAGGGCATTTTCTGAACATGATAGGAATGCAGGAGTAGGTTCGTGGCCGTCGTGATTGCCCATATTCGAATAACTGTATGAAAAATTTGATATTATTCAAACGCAAATGGAAATGTTAGTGCACGGAGAGAAGTAAACAGTAAACGTAACTGCTATCACCGTAGTGGTTACTGCGACGACCGTAAACGTTACGCAAAGAAATTCGTATAGTCTCTCTGCAGTGCCTTTTGCGGTGCCCAACTGTGTCGTTACGGTTTACACCGTAACTATTACTGCGGTAACCGATTTGGGAGCCGCAGTGACTAAAACGGCCCACACTTGAACCTCGCCGTTCATAGCAGTAACGATTACTGCCAAAATCGGTTCCGTTCCTCTTATTCGCAGTTGTCTGTTGTGTTATTGTGCGTATCAGTTGTCCGCAGGCATTCTCAGCAGGTAAGTCTTTCCGTACTTTTATCATATTCTCATAAATTTATTAATCCAATTTCATTTTCATCCAAGTGAAAATAGATAGATGGTTATATTCAATACTACTTCACGTTCACAAATCTATATATGTGAGAAATAAGAAATTCAATATAAAAATATATTTAAGTTAGTTGAATATATTTCATTATTATTAATTTAATCTATTATTAATTAACTTGTCTATTTATTTATCTATTTAATATATTTAAGTTAATTTGATTCCCTTTCGTGTTAAACCGCGCACGCGCTGAAACGTTTCGGTTTTGGCAGTAACCATTACTGCCAGAATAGGACCGGTAACAGCTAGAGCGGTGAAGGTGTCGGTGAACAATTTTCCGGTGTCGCACCGTAACATTTACGGTGCATACTGAAACCGCTCATGCCAAGGCAGGGATGGGCACTGCTCACTGCAGTGCCGAAAGTTGCGCGTAACTAATACGGCGTTAGCAGTAGCCGTCACGGTTTACTTCTCTCCGTGTAGAAGATGATGCGGTTGCAGCTATGGTTCAATTAAAAGAACGAGACGATTTTGAAAACGCGTGCTTTGATGCTCTCACTGAAGTTAAAATGTATATTGAACAGGCTAATGCATCAAGTGTTTCAACTCAGAGCGCTGCTCCCTCATCACGTACTTATACTCCTGCCAATGTTGAAAATCCGTTAACAATTGAGACTCCTAGTGTTAAACTTCCAACAATTACACTGCCAAAGTTTTTTTTTTAAATCCTTAATTCATGACCATACGCGACTCTCGAATATTCAGAAGTTTCACTACCTGAGTTCAACGTTGACAGGAGACGCAGCTCGCGTTATACAGTCATTAGGCGTGTCCGATTCCAATTATACGTTAGCCTGGGATAGAGTAAATAAGCGTTATGAAGACTCGACGTCGCTATTGCATTATCACACCAAATGTTTATTTGAAATGTCTGCTATCTCAAAGACGTCTCACGTTCCTCTACGACAGTTAATTGATGATACTCACAACCATTTATTGGCTCTTAAAACATTAGGCGAAGAAACCGACAAATGGGATACAATGATGATTTACTTATTAACGACAAAACTTGATCAATTTACTTAACGCGAATGGGAAAAGTACTCATCCTCAGTTTCGAGAAAACTCACGTTGAAAGATGTCATGGACTTTTTAGAAAATCATTGCAAGTATTTAAAACGAACTGTCACTGAGAAACTTGAAAGGACTAGCACTAATAATAATCACAATAAGAAAGGTTTTGGCTCTGAGGGTACTCATTCGAAAAATTCTGAACGACTCGCATCACATGCAACGACAAAAAAGGTATGCGGCCTCTGTAATGAATCTCACGTGCTTTATAATTGTCAGCAGTTTAAGAAACTTTCAGTTCAGGATAGAATTCATGAAGCTTCACGGTTCCGTGTTTGCTTTAATTGTCTTTCGCCAGGACATCGAAATAAACAGTGCACTTTCGGTTCATGCAAAAAATGTACGAGAAAACATAATACTTTACTTCATAATGAGACATATAGCCGAGACAGTACTCAGCTCTCGGACCACAAGCAGGAAAATGAATCATCACCTCAAATCACTAAATCGACCCTAGTTACTAATTGCAAGGGGAATGAACATATTATTTCCGGGACTGCAATCGTGTTGGTGAAGGATAGGCAGGGAAAGTTTCATGAGTGTCGTGCGCTACTGGACTCGTGTTCGCAAGTAAACCTCATGAGACGCAAATTCTGTCAACGCCTCAAACTGCCACTATCGGATTCGGATACCTTAATTTCGGGTGTTGGCAGGACCACGCATGAACCGCAGCATTGCGTTGCGATCAATTTTCAATCTAGGTGCACGGCCCTGTCAGCCATTATCACCTGTCTAGTTACTTCTGAGATCACAGACGATATGCCAAATGTACCGTTGAGCCGCAAGGACATTGCCATCCCGGAAGGAATTACCTTAGCTGATCCGAATTTCGCAGAAACTCAAATCGTCGATCTTTTAATTGTTGCAGGTCTATTTTGGAAACTTCTGTGTGTCGGACAAATACAGCTGCGTGACGGTCAACCAATCATTCAGAAGACCATGCTAGGTTGGATTATCGCTGGGCCAATGGAACTTCCGTCCACGAAATTCAGGCCAAGACTGTCGTGTAACCTGATCACCAATCAACAACTGCACGATCAGGTTGCACGATTTTGGGAGGTTGAACACGTCACAACGAAACTAGCATATCCAGAACTCGACCCACGTGACGTCTGCGAACAACAATTCACGGCAACAACGAAGCGTGACAAGGACGGCAGTTTCATCGTTTCTCTCCCTCTCAAAAATGAGGTCAATGAACTTGGTGACTCCCTCAAAATGGCGGAGAAACGTCTATTCGCAATGGAGCATAAGAGGGAGAAATATCCTGAATTGAATGAAAAATACATCGAGTTCATGAAGGATTATGAAGAAAAAAGGCACATGACCCAAATACCTCAGGACGAAATCAGTACTGTGAAAGCAGTAAATTATCTACCGCACCATGCAGTATTCAAGGAAGGTAGCACAACAACGAAGTTACGGGTTGTATTCAATGGCTCGGTAAAAACTTCTTCCGGTCTCTCGTTCAATGACGTACAGCGAGTCGGTCCCGTAGTTCAAAACGATCTCTTGTCAATCTTGTTGCGATTTCGTCAGTACCCTGTTGTACTATCTGCCGATATCGCGCAAATGTATCGGCAGATTAAAGTCACTGATGATCAGCAGGATCTACAAAGAATTTTGTGGAGAACGGACTCTTCAAAACCCGTTCAGCACTCTCGTCTCAGTACAGTAACCTACGGTAGAGCTTCAGCTCTCTTTCTAGCGACACGGGCTCTGAGACAAATTGGCGAAGACAACAAGGAAAAATATCCCACCGTAAGTCAGGTCATCGTTCGAGACTTCTATGTGGATGATCTGCTAATCGGGGCAGAGACTGTGGAGGAGGCAAGGGAACTCAAGAAACAACTCATTCAACTTCTCTCTGCCGCAGGTATGGACTTACGAAAATGGGCTTCAAATGATCCATTCGTATTCAATGAATCGTATCATTCAACGTCTGAAAGAACGATTCAAACTGAAAAGGATCCCAAAACGCTTGGACTATTATGGGAGCCTTAGTCGAATACCTTGAAATACTCAAGGAAGCTCCATATGCAAAAACCACGAAACGAACAATCCTTTCAAAAATTGCGCAAATTTTTGACCCACTAGGACTAGTTGGACCAGCTCTAATTAAGGCGAAAATCCTGCTCCAAAGATTGTGGCAACTACAAATTGACTGGGGCGAATCACTGCCACAGGACTTGCACTCTAAGTGGGTGGATTTCAGCGCTCACCTCATGACACTCAACGAGATTTGCGTGGAGCGACGAGTTATCAATGATAAGCCAGTCATTGTGCAACTTCATGGTTTCAGCGACGCTTCGGAACGTGCGTACGGCGCATGTATCTATCTGAGATCTTCAAATCAATTCGGTCATCACTCAGTGCGGTTGCTATGTGCTAAATCACGTGTAGCACCTTTGAAGAATCTTTCGCTACCACGGCTTGAATTGCAAGCCGCTTCTTCTTCTCGTGCAACTAGCTGACTCGGTTAATTCAACTCTCACTTTAAAAATCGACGAAAAATATTTTTGTTCCGATTCTACAATAACTCTGCATTGGATTTTATCTTCACCCAGCCGTTGGAAAACGTACATCGCAAACCGTGTCAGGGAGATTCAGTGTGAACTATGGTGAAAAGGACCTGTCTGGCTCTCGCAAGATATGAACGTGTGGCCAGTCTCACCAATTCCAGAGGTGGGAGAAATGCCAGAAGAACGTAGATGCGAGCATACACTTCTTGTTTCTACTGAACTGAATTTTTAACTACTCGAGCGTTTTTCTTCCTTAACTCGTGCTATTAGAGTTACAGCCTACTGTCTGCGCTTTGTTCATAATTTAAAAAGGACCAAGGATCTTCGAAAACTGCAATATCTTGATACAGACGAATTGTCTGTTGCGCGCATAGGTCTGTTGAAACTGGCTCAGTCTCAGGATTTTGCGAAGGAAATAAATGACCTTAAAGAGACTAAGCTAGTTTCAAGAAAAAGTGGATTGTTACCTCTAAATCCATTTCTTGATACGCAAGGTTTTCACCCCTCAAGGGGCTGGAGGAAGCGCCGAAAGGGCAGTGCGGTCTGAGACGCGAACGTGTACACAGCTTTCATCTTTAACAATTATTTGTAAACTCAGACTTAGCGCGACTTGTACTTGCGATAACCATCTTTTTTATCATTTTGTACTGTAAATTCTATTGATAGATGTTTCTTAATAAATAAGTTTTAAGGCATCTTCTGGTGTACTTTATTTCAGAAATCATGAACCTTGAATTTTAAACACAGCACGCAATAATTAATTGTACGTGCAAACATATATTATTAAAACTAGGGTGCTTGTTGAACCTATTGGAAAATAGATGTCCAGAAACTTTAGCACAACATATCATATAAGAGAAAATCAATTTTTATACTCCTACATGTGCGTGAGTTATTATTTGCTTTGTGTAAGATTTCAATTTCAGTTAACGTTTACCGAAGATGTTTACACATAAATCTGTCTTGAGTCGTAGTTTAGGACGCACGTGATGTTTTTTTTAAATTTTTATGTTAAATCAGTATTTTTAAACAAAATTTTAAGTTAAATTAGTATTTTCTTAAATAATCCTTATAATTCGAACAACATTTAGAATATTTTAACAATTTTGGATTATATAAGTGTTTTTCGTGGGAAAGAATTGAATTTTCAACAATTATTAAAAATGGAAGAAAGTTGAAAATAGAAGAAAATTATAAATTTAATTTTCAACTGTTGTAAATTCATCTTTCAATTTTCAACAGTTTTAAATTTGGCCTTTGAAAACCAACCTATTGAAAAATGATAAAAATTGGAAATTTCATTCTGAACTGTTTAAAACTCAAGAAAAAAGCGATTTGAGTATTAAAAGCAAGGGTGAAAGATGTAAGTAACCTTTATCAGATATCCTTCACCTGAGATGAAAGAGACCTACAGACCACTCCAAAAGGTACGTTTTGTTGGAATGAAGCACCCTCCAGAGTCCAGAGGATGCCAATAAGCAGTTTCCGAGGCCTGCTGTTGCTCATTTTTCTGACTCCTTGCACGACTTGGAAGCTCCTCCGATGCTTCCAAATCCCGCAGACGATCCTCACAGCTTGATTGCAAGTCGTGTTCCATGTTTAGGGACGTCGTCGACCTTGACACGCCTTTTCCTCGCACAAAGTCACAACAAACGCTTTCTCACGAACGTCGATATTCAACAAATTCACGAACAAATTGAAAACAAAAAAACAATCAGTTCCCCCTCGAAATCCACAACTTTGCCCTTTTCTCGAATGTTGTCTTAACAAATAGAGGTGAGGACGCTACTCAGTCCGATGCGGAAAAACGACAACGGCCGAACGGCGTAAACTCGTAAAATGACGACAGCGTGAAAACTTGTCACTTGACTCGCCTACACACTCACCTTTGCTCACGTATAGTAATGTCCAATCATGACGGTAACAGTTGGTAAAACGCGGTCAGACCTAAATATCTCCATCAGGAAAGTTTTTTTATAGAAAAAAGTGGTCTAGTTGTTAGGGCATACCGTATGCTAAATTTGTACAAAAAGTTTTTCGGTTCCACATATTCCAGTTATTCTCAAAGTTATAAAAATGCCAAATGCTGAGCACAGCAGACGACACTTTTGACAGTTTCGCGCGAGTCTCGAGAGGAATCCCAGATAACAATTTGCTCACACCTTGCCCGCATGGTGTTTGCACGCGTGTTGACCGATCGGCACGATATGAGGGCAAGAGTGCAGACATATGTGTCCTCATATGCGTCGCATATGCGCCGCACGCGTGTGGACACGTGCGTGCCAGCATCGTGCTAGCATGCACGTGTTTTGAGTTATAATGATTGAAAACAAGATGTTAAAAATAACATAAGAAACAGGAAACATTGTATGACGTTTTTAAGAAGAGACTCCTGTGTTGAAAGTTGTTCTTTCACAACTGATGATGCAACAGGTGTTTATTCAAAAAGCGACATACACAAATTTATTCCTGCTACCTCTTAAATAATGTATTAGCGAGAAATATATATTTATCTGCGAATCTTTTTTTATTTGGAACAATTTAAATTATTCAACACAGAACGTTTATTCAACACCTTTGTTAAAAAACAAAGGGATTTTAAAGAACACTATACTTTTGAATCTTCCAGTTAATTACTTTCAATTGTTTTTCAAGTTGTATATTTTTAATCGTTCTACTTCTGAGATTTAAGAACTTAAATCTCAGAAGTAGAACGATTAAAAATGTGCACTTGAAAAACTTGTTTTCGATCATTTTAAATCTGAATATAGTAAATATAGTAAAAAATAGTGAAGAAGATATATTGAATTTTTGTATTGCGAAGAATTAACCTCGAGCGCGTAGCGCGAGGTTAATACATTATCGAGCGTAAAGCGCGAGAACCAACAGACGCGCGCGTGAGGCGCGCTCAAACTTGCTAGCGAAGCGAGCTGTGCGCGCTACGAGAATGTGCCCGCGCAGCGGGCAGATTTTTTTGTTTTAGTTTTTCTTCTAGTTGTATATTTTTCTTTATTTTTATCATTTGACTATAAAATACTTATGGTGCGTTTTCACGGAGCTAAAATTTTAAAGACGCTTTTGGAATAAACACCTGTTGCATCATCAGTTGTGAAAGAACAACTTTCAACACAGGAGTCTCTTCTTAAAAACGTCATACAATGTTTCCTGTTACTTATGTTATTTTTAACATCTTGTTTTGAATCATTATAACTCAAAACACGTGCATGCTAGCACGATGCTGGCACGCACGTGTCCACACGCGTGCGGCGCATATGCGACGCATATGAGGACACATATGTCTGCACTCTTGCCCTCACATCGTGCCGATCGGTCGACACGCGTGCAAACACCATGCGGGCAAGGTGTGAGCAAATTGTTATCTGGGATTCCTCTCGAGACTCGCGCGAAACTGTCAAAAATTTCGTCTGCTATGCTCAGCTTTTTAGAATTTGTATTACTTTGAGAATAAGCGGAACATTTAGAACAGAAAAACTTTTTGTACAAGTTTAGTATAGGGTATGTCCTCACAACTAAACCACTTTTCTCTCTAAAAAAACCTTTTCTGGTGGAAATACTTGGGTCTGACCGCGTTTTACCAACATTTACCGTCATGACCGGTCAGGATTTGTCATGACTGTGAAATACCAAGAAGCGCCCATCACTACTCACTTATGTTCATTCAAGAGTTTTTAAATTCTCGGGAATTTTAAATCGGGGAATATTCTCGTATAGAATTTAAATTGTTTTTTTTTTGTGGGAAAATTGTTTATTACTTTACATCTCTAAAATTCAAGGGTTTTCAATTATAAATCTTCCCGATTGAAGAATTAAAAAGTGAAAATCGCGAAAATTGCAATTTTTCAATTTTAAATCTTAGAAATTGAAGAGTCTTTGATTTTGACAAGTAACTTACATTTCAAATTAGTCCATTTGGAAGATCTAGAATTGAAATTAAGAGAATTTGGGTGAACTTCCGAAAAGGGTGGACCTCCGATTTTCTTTGGACTCCGTATACATATGTATTTTGACGCGCTGATTACGAATATGATAGTGAAAATTGGCGCAAATTTGATTTTCATGGTGAAAACCATTTAAAAAACCCATAAAAATCATGGTTTTTTGCATTTTTCTCAGTAATTATTCAAAATTCAAAAAAATATTTCCAATAAAAGTTGTAGATCTCATCGAAATACACATTTTATGTTTCAAGCATTTTTTTATACAATAGATAATTTCCGAAAAAATCAGTAGTAAATCGATTTTACCATTTCCCTTTGCCATATCCCTTTTCCATTCCACTTTACCATACCCCTGTGACTAATCCCCGAAATATTATAAGATCGCACTCTTACACCTTCTCCAGCGCTTCATGGGGGGCCGGGAAGGCACCCCTGTGACTTTTTACAAAAATAATATAAGGTCGTACCCCTACCCCTTTTCCAACGCCGCGTGGGGGCGGGAGGCACCCCTGTGACTGGTCACAAAAATATTATAAGATCGTACCCCTTCCCCTTTTCCAGCGCTTCGTGGGGGCGGGAAGGCACCCTTGTGACTTTTCACAAAAATAATGTAAGGTCGTACCCTTACCCCTTTTCCAACGCCGCGTGGGGGGCGGGAAGGCACCACTACTGATTTTCTGGGAAACTATCATTCCTATAAAAAAATGTTTCAAACATAAAATGTGTATTTCGATGAGATCTACAACTTTTATTGGAAACATTTTCTATAATCTTGAATAATTACTGAGATAAATGCAAAAAAACATGATTTTTATGGGTTTTTTTATGATTTTCACCATGAAAATCACATTTGCGCCAATGTTGACTATCATATTCGTAATCAACGCGTCGAAATACATAAGTAGACGGAGCCCGAAGAAAATCGGAGGTCCACCCTTTTCGGAAGTTTATCCTTGAAAATTCCCGAGAAAAAATTGCTGAATTATAAAATATCTGAACTAGAAAATTCCCGAATTTGACCAATTAAAATTTTTATTTATTTATAAAATTAATTAAATTATAACAATCAAAATTATATTCACATTATTTTTTTTATAAAAAAATGTTTTAATTATTTATATTCGGGAACTTTACAATTCTGTAATTTTCTAGTTCGGGTATTTTATAATTCGGCAATTTTCTGTTGGGAATTTTATTATTCGGGAATTTTCAAATTCGGTAATGTGTTATAAACAATTTTACGTATCAAGGCCTAAAATGTTTCCAATTTCGGACAAAAGACCTTTTTGTATGATTTCATTTGAAACGCCTTCAATTCTGAACATTTCAAGTAAAAATATTGCATTTTTAATAAAATAGTAGATGACCTTTTACCAAAATAGTTGAATTGCCAACAAAGAAAGGTTTTTCAGTCACATTTTTCAACCAATGTTTAATTTTTAACCAAGAAAAATGAATTTGTAAGCCAAAAGGATGAATCCCTACTAAAAAAAGTCAGTAATCGTCCCAAATCGTCAGATGTTCTGACGATTTCCAAATTTCATACATTTAAAATATAAATCTTGAAAATTGAGTAGTTTGCAATTCTATATTTTCAAAACACGAGAATTTTACATTGCAACTGTCCAACTGAATATATTTTGAATTTAAATCTTCAAAAGTAAATTGTTTTTTTTAATTGTTTGGATTTTTTCTTTATTCTTTCAATACTTTAGAATTCTTTGAATACTTTAGAATTCTTTGAATACCTTTGAATTCTTTCGATTTTTCTGAATCCGTTTAAAATTCTTCAATTTGAGAATAAAGAGTTACTTATTATTTGACAAAAAATTAAGTATTTAAAAGTAAATTTATAATTTTCATGCTTTCAATTTATTTTATTTATTTACCAAAACTGTATTAATTATTCTTACTCACAAAGGTAGGCAACCGCCCTCATCCACCCTCTGGAATTCCATTTGTCAACTGTAGAACATGTTTTTCATGATTCCTCGAATACTTTTGGAATCTTTGAATTCTTTAAAATTTTTTTGAATTCTTTTGAATACTTCAAATTCGTTTGAATTCTGTGTACTCTTTTGAATTATTTGCAACCTGTTGCATTGATTTCATGCTTTGAGTACATTTGAATTCTTTGAATTGTTTGAAATTCTTTTGAATTCTTTGGATTCTTTTGAATCTTCGGAATTCATTGAATGCTTACTCATTATGTGAATTCTATTAAATTCTTTTGAATTCTCTTAAATTCATTTGAATTCTTTTGAATTCTTTGAATTCTTTCGAATTCTTTGAATTCGTTTGAATTCTTTGAATTCTCTGAATTCTTTTGAATTCTTTGAATTCGTTTGAATTCTTTAAATTCTTCGAATTCTTTTGAATTCTTTGAATTTTCTGAATTCTTTTGAATTCTACCTTACAATTGAAAAGTCATTTCAATTTTTTGAATACTTTTGGATTCTTTTGAATTCGTTTGAATTCATTGAAAATTCTCTCAAATTAGGAAAGATCTTAAATATACCTGAAAGTTTTTGAAATACCGTGAAATTTCTCATAAAGAAACATAAAAAGTCGCGAAAATCTCATGGAATCCTATATTTCTTGAAATCTGAGATCCAAAACGCCCTAAAATTCCCGGAAAATATTTTCAAATCTCTCAGATCATTGAATTCCAATGAAAAGCCGCTTATAATATTTTAAAACAGGGAGAACTAATTTCCTTCAACCACTATATTAATTTGAAAATTCGTTGAAATCATTTAAAATATCACAAAGAACTTGAAAATTCTCTCAAATTAGGAAAGATCTTAAATATACCTAAAAGTTTTTGAAATACCGTGAAATTTCTCATAAAGAATCATAAAAAGTCGCGAAAATCTCATGGAATCCTGTATTTCTTGAAATCTGAGATCTAAAACGCCCCAAAATTCCCGGAAAATATTTTCAAATTCTCTCAGATC
>CAKNYM010037504.1:11818-71771 GCA_932195095.1 Andricus curvator | reverse complement strand
CCACTATTTCTTCTGGAGAGCGGGAGTGGTGGTAGAGGCGTGCGAGATATCTCTTCTGTCACGTCACGTTGCACCGTAGATACGCAACGTGACGTCACAGAGGAGAGATTCTCGCACGCCTCTACCACCACTCCTGCTCTCCAGAAGAAATAGTGGTGGACGCGGAACATGTGTTCCAGGCGGAAATTTCCCCTAGCTGGGCATGTCTGTCCCAGAGTATGCAGCCAGTTGTAAATGCGGTTCAAAACGATTGAACGCGCAGAACACTCGGCGAAGGGTCGGCAAACAGTGGTGATAAGCCCAGAGTTCAGGGTGCTGAAAATAATTTGGATGGAAACACGACGACGGAACGGCGATGTGCTCACACTATTGAGTGGACGGATCAACTCAAGGATGTCGTGCTCGACTGCTATGATGCCAGGGCTTCAGCTCAGCTTTTTCGCAACAGTCTTTGCGAAATCAAGCTACCTACCTCTCGAAAAGTGGATATGAACACAGAGCGCTTCCCCAACCGCTGCATGATCAAATCGCAGATGAAGAGGAGAAATCAACGTTAAGGCCAATCGTGGAAAGCAGGCACTCTCTGAGAGGTGATAGCGATTTCAGGACAAGAAGGAACATTAACACCGAGGTTTTTTTGAGCATCAAGATCTGGCTGAAATGGATGCCTTCCTTCGTGAGGATATCTCGGACGAGTCTGACACTCCGACCTCTTACTATCAACTGTTCAGTTTATGGTGCGGCGAGACTTTGGCTGATTCAAGTCGGAGGCTAAAACCGACGATGGATCAAAAGGCCAAAAGACGATTGCATTAACTAAACAAGAAGATTAGATGGACAAAAAAGAATGCGTTCCGTGTTCAGTGTGTGATAGCCTACATAACATCTGGTAGGCCGTTCACGGAAAAGGTCCAAAAGTTTGCTCATGAACTGAGGATCTACCATCGCACATTAAACAAGTCAATGCTGCTAACAATCAAGTAGCACGTTGTTGAAAAAATACGCGCGTTATCTGACGCAAGGAGGAGATTATAGAAGAGGGAAGGGTGCGTCAGGGAGAATCAACAGTTTCTCACTGACACATCGCGCCTCTTCAGCGATTTCCCTGTTTCTGTCAAAAATCCACCCAAGCCCCACGAGGTAGACTTTTTGCAGAGAGGTATACAAGATCCCGAAAACACTGGAATTAAAGGAAAACACTAAAAGTATAATCCGCTTCAAATAGCTTTGCAAGAACCTCATAACTCATAACGTCTGAGGAGGAATGTCCATCAATCACGGCCGAAGAAGTTAAAAAAGCACTTAGGGGGACGAAGAACTTCTCCGCTGCAGGACCAGATGGTATCAAGAACTTCTGGTGGAAGAAGTTTACTTCTACGCACAAGCATTCGGTCCGCATCTTCACTTTATATTTAAAGTCGGATTATACTCCTACCGAAGAAATGCGACTTGTTCAATCCGGAGAACTACAGGCCAATAAATTGTTTTAACACGCTGTATAATACCTTTGCAGGTATTCTAAACGATAGGATTGTTCGAAGAATTGAGCCTTTTTGGAGAGAGATGTATGAACAACGTGGCTTGAAAAAAGGTCTAGCAGGCTCCCGAGAAAACCTGCTAATTGACAGGCGCGTCTGCAAAGATGCAGCAGCTCACCAGCACGGCCTGTGGATGGCCTGGATTGACTACCGCAAAGCTTTCGATTCACCCTCTCATAGACTTATCATCTGTCTGTTGATGAGCTTGAAGGTTCATTCGCACATAGTGAATGAGCCTCTCCATTATTTCTGTCATCTCCTTCATTAATGAAGTCATCCCCCCTCCTAATTTCAACCTCATCCAATTTTGCTTTAAAAACTTCCTTGTCAACCTCACTTATTCACCCCTCTTCCTGTTTTCTATATCCTATCTACAACCCCTCTGTCACCTTCTTCTCTCGCCTTACAACTTATTTTTCCTTCTAAAAAGTATTTCCTTTTTCACTTTGTTCTGATTTTTTCCTTCTGCATGTCCCTGTCCATTTTGCAATCCTCCCATCTAAGCCATTCATCCCCCTCTTCCTGTCATCCTCACCATTCCTTCCACCCTTCAACCCCTATTTTCTCCCGAACTACGTTTTACATCCTCGCCCCTTACCAGTATTGAGCCCGGATTTTAATGCGGATAACTGCATATTTCACACTAAGAATTCATAAGAAAGATAAGTTAATACAATTAAAAAGTGAATAAAAAATAATTGTATATGCAAAATATTTGAGATGAAATTGAAATATAAAAAATCTTATATTTTCTTATTTCATAAATCTTGATTAACATATTATGTAATTTGACACTGATTAGTGAACAGTTTTATATAATCGTTCTTATTTATACTGTGCATTAAACAAATTATTTGTAAAAAGTGTCTGTAATTGAATCTTAAGTTCTTTGCCATTGTCTTGAATTGTCCCTTTTTAGCTCGTCCCAAATGTGTGTCACTATAATAAAACAGATTTAAATTTATTGAAAGTTGTTTTGTTTCAAAACTTTAGACACATTTACTTTTTGAAACGACTATTTGTCGAAACAACTATTATTTATATTCATTTTATTTAAAAACTGAAAATTTCAGTATGTGAATACTCTTATTTGCTACGAATTTTGATCACTAGTTACAAAATTTTTACAAAGTGTTCTTTAAATTAGGAACTCTGATAAAAGAAACTTTTATACAAATATTCGTCTAATTGTGTAAAAAAAATCGAGTAAGAGTTTTATTTTGTAAAAACCTTATTCATTTACTAAAACTTTATATTTTTGTGAATATTTTGTGGGAGTGTCATATAAAAAAACGTTAAACAAATAAACATCAAAATCGGCAAACATCACGTCAATTTGCATTCAAATCTTCACTTCTTAGTTTAACTAAGCATTCCACAAAATTCGGTTTCATAATTATAAAAATTCACGGGAAAAACAATAATGGCCCGAATTTGGTCATCGTAATATTAAAAATATTACTAATTTATTTTTTAAGTTTCCTCAAAAAGAAAGTATTTAAACCATATTTATGTGCACCAATGTAAAGAGTAGGTAATTTATTATTGAAAAATGCAATTGTTGTAAATCGTGCAAAAACCCTATTCTTAATTGTCGAAAGATTCTATCTTTTCTATATTTTATCACTCTTGTCCTATTTCTCTTTTGAAGATTCATTCTACTTTTTTAATTATTTTTGCCAACTATTCTGTCCTTCTTTTACTGATTTCATCACTTGTCATCATACCTATATCCAAAGAATTGAATACTTTTTTCTCAATTGAACTGGAATGAAATTTAAAGAAACGAAATAAAATAACTTACCAATATTCTCATCTAATAAAACGGTAATTCCTTGTGACAAAATTACACAAACTATAAGGAGACTCAAATAAAATTGTCTCATCATTTTAGCAAGAAATCATTCAATTTGATGAATAGATAATATTAAGTGACGGTGGAGAAACAGAGAATTCGACTATTATAACGATACTTTGTGTGCGGTGCTTAACCTGGAAAAACCTTGAATATGCTTTATTATGTATACCTTGAATATTTATTATTGTATACAGATGTTTCACTTGACAAATAATCTTTATACAAAACTTGCAACTAGCAGTTAAATTATATTTGCTTTACTCCTGTATGCTTGTGCGTTGTATTACTAATATACATATAATCTGAGAATTATTTTATGTCTATTGACATAATTTTTTCTGTAGATTGTAGTGATAACAATCTTAGAAATTCAACTTTAATTTAAATTCAATCTCGAAAGCCAATCAAATTTTTTAGTACCTATTTACAATTGAAGGAATTAAATATGGAAAGACTCTAACTTCGTACGACTGAAAAATTGGGAGGAAATAAAAATTGTGAACGAATCTGAATTGGTCAGGAGTGCACCAAATCCGGGAGGAAATCTCATAAACTGAAGCAACTTTCGTTAAATGATTATTCAATAATAACAATAAAAACTAATTCGGTAGAATAATAATTAATAATTAGTAATAAATAACACAAATTTAATATATTAATATATGTATATTTTATTAATATAGAAGAAAATAGACTCAAGAAGAAAAATGAAAGCCGTTAGCATATCATTAAAAAAAAAGTAATTTTAGTACAACTAATGTTGAAGAAAATTTATTATTTCATTAACCCAATTCCGTGCGTCGGGATGATTAACGTTAGAAAAAACATCGGGATTTTTTCCAATTTCCAGCGTTCGATAAAGCAGAACACCAATCAGTTGTTTGTTGTAAACTAAAGGACCACCTTCATCGCCAATGCAAGTGGCCCTTCTTTTACTGGTATCAAGAGTACAAATATATCTCAAATTAATATGAAAGATACCATTATGTGGCTGCGCACACTCCTGCTGGGAAATTAGGGGCATTCGGGTCATCATTAAATTCTCAGGAAAAATAGGCGGATTTCTGAAATGAAAGAAATAAGCATTTTTTAAAGCATTGTTAAGAAAAGAAAAATGGTGAAAACTTACCTAGGTCCTATGCTGGTGCAACCCCATCCACTGAACCAAGCATACGCATTTGCAGGTACAACTCCCGTAAACAGTTCAATTTTTGCATTAGGACCTTGGTGAAGGTCAATCGGTGGAGAAATTTTCAATAACGCTGTACAAAGAAATTTATTAAATTAGTTCCATTGTAATATGAACTGGTCCTCTTAAATTACAAAATGTTACCATAAAATCCTTTTACGTCCGATGAAACGATACAAGGATATGTCAAAAATAACAATGTTCTTTCAACTCTATCAGACAATTTTATTAGAAGAGGTTTCCAACGTTTCGAGCAACTATGGAAACTATAATATTGTAGTTACCTAAATTGTACACTGAGCTGAATATTCTGTTTGTAATATTGTGACGATTTCCTTGATTTCTCTTTTGTGAACCAGATAAAATGGAGTATTTTATAAAAATCGATACCTTAACACAGGAAGGCACAGTTAAAATGATATCAGAGTCTAATATAATGCCAGCGCAGTGACTAAGACCATCTTTTATAATATTGACAATATATGGGGCTCTCTGAAGCGACCCAGGCACTTGACCATTGTACGTTTTATTAATGACACGCTTTTTACGGATATGAAAATCCGACGATTCTTCTGAAAGAATAATGGAAATTGATCTATTAGCATCATGTATATTATTTACTGAAATGAAGTAACAAACATTTTTTTTGACCTTCTCCCAACCTCCTCGCCAACCTTCTCGCCCCTCCTAACCATTCTTCCAAACGCGCACTCCCACTCTCTCCAATGCACCCAAGCCCCTCAGATTCATTCTTCTCTTCAATGCTTTCCGATCGCCCCTTTTTCATCTCTCATAAACCCCCTTCCTATATCTCTCTTGTATAAATTTACCCTCTCTATCATCCCATTTCTTCTATCAGCATCTCTCAGCCATCCGTCCCTCTGCACACCTATCATGTCCACCTCACCTACTCACATCCTCTCTCACATGATCTCCTTCACCTTACCCCTTATTTCTCTTTTCTATTCTATTTTATCACTCTTGTCCTACTTCTCTTTTAAAAAACTTTTTCAACTCTGCTTTATTATTTTTTCTTTACTCAATTTAAAAAAATATTTCCACAAAATGGAATAAAAACAAAATCGACTGAAATTAAGTTAAAACAAAAAAGAAGTATTACTTCCTAATATTTGCGTCTGATAAAACGACATTTACTTGTGACAAAATTGCACACACTATTAGGGCAGTAAAATAAGATTGTCTCCACGTTTTAACAAAAAATTTGAATGAATTATTTGAAAAAGTAAAAGAATTTTGCTGTTACCAATTGTTACAAAATAGGTGATATTAATTGACGATGAAGGAAGAGAGAAGTCGACTTATGTGACCAAATTTTTTTTGTGTGGTGCGCACCTCAAAATAAATTACTTCATAAGCAATGTTTGTATAAATCGTCTATTATTCATTAGGCCGTGGCTACGTGTAACGAAATTTCGGTAGAAATAGCCAGATTTTTTTTTACGAATAGGAGGACCTGCAAAAGGGGTTATTTGTACTGAAACTTTGGTACAAATAGTCGGATTTTTATGTAGACACATCCATATGTGTACTGAAATTTCGGTACACGTAGACGCTTCCTATTAATTACATTAGATTTAGACTCATAAAGTTGAAATATTTTCGAATTTAATTCCGTTAATTAGAAATATTTAAAAACTTGATTATATTTCGTAATGTAGACGGAAAATTATTTCCTTAGGAAATTATCTACACGACTAGCGCGAGCGGATCTAAAAATCACTGCTGACTTTGAAGCATGATTACTCGTTCAAAAGAGAAACGACAAACTTGTTTAAAAACTCATTGGGCAGCTTATGAAATCCCGCGTCGAATGATCTTAATAGAGGTAGTGTTTATATTTTTAAGAGAATATACCACGTGAGAAGTTAAAAAAAAAAAATTCAAGAATTTCTCGAACTTTGTACCTCGACTTCAACTCGTGGCATGACAGAAGTTTTATTGACTTTAATTAAAGATAAGATTTCAAAGATTAGGTCCTGTGAATTCAAGTTTCTTTCACAAAAATGCTTATAGATTCCTCCCTCGCCTGTATCATCACCTCTTCATCACATTCTCTTACCTTGCCTCTCACGATTTCATCATCTTCCTCAGTATATTTTTCATCACCGTTTACTCCGAGCCGAAATTCTCCCCTCCTCTTTATCTCTCATATAACCTCTAGGACCATTCACAAAATAAGAAAGCCATTTTTCAGGAACTGTAAGCACTCTCTCGTTTCTTACTGTCCTATCTATCCACTCGTATCACCACTTCTTCGTCTCCCATACACGTCACCCTGACTCTCTCATCATAATCCTTCCTCTTCACAATTCCATTTTTTCTATCAGCATCTCTTAGCTCTCCGTACCTCTCCCGCTCTACGACCCCTCATGACCTCATCAAACTCCTCATTATCAACTTCACCCTTCCCCCTTACTACCACCCTAATATGCCATTATATGAAATTATCCTTTTCTTCTTATAGCCCTTACAATATCCACCCCTTTAACATCTCCTTTATCTCATTTATCTCTCACATGTCCCTTCATATTCTCTTCAATACTACCCGATCAGATGATCTAGCAATATTTGTAGCTTACGCAAAAATATATATGAAATTCAATGTCCAAAAGTTTCAATCATTAATAAATATATTTTCTTTCTCGTCAAACAATGTGATGTAACACAATGTAACAGAAATAGAAATGACTGGAAATATAGTTAAAGAAAAAAGGAATACCACTTACCAATATTCTCGTCTGATAAAACAGGAATTACGTGCGACAAAATTGCACAAACTATTAGGATACTCAAATAAGATTGTCTCCTCATTTTAACAACAAATTATTTAATTTTTATGAACAATTTACAAAAGTAAAAACTTCCCTGAGAGGAAAAAAGGCGAAGGAATTTTGCCGTTACCAATTGTTAAAGAACAGATGATTTAAATGGAGGTGAAGGAACAGAAAATGCCAATATTATAATGTAACGTTTTTTGTGTTGCTTAACATACAAAACCCTTGAATGAAAATATAAAGCATACAGATTTTCGATTTGATAAACAATGTTTGTGCAGAACTGAGTGATTATATTGCAATCATCTTTACGCCTTGTAACCTTTATTGTCCATATATCATTTGGAAATTACTTTATTGTCTTATCTTCCTTGTGACATGCTTGGAAATAATTTTTAGCGTAGTCTCGAAATGCAATCTAATTTTTAAGTATTTTCAATTAACGAAATTTAAATTGAAAAGATTCTAACTTCCCAAGACTAAAAATTTGGGAGAAAATAAAAATTGTTTACGAATCTGAATTGGTCATCAGTTGTATTAGGTCCGGGTGAAAGTTTACCATACTGAAGGACCTTTCCTTAAATGACATATGGGCCATTCCAAAGTTTTTTTGTTTAAATCGGCTGCGCGACCATGTCAGCGATTTTTTAAAAAGATTTTTGCTTCAATTTTACTATATTGCAATTCATAATCAATCTGACTGACAATCCTATAGTAAGATCCATACACTTTACTCTAATCACATCCACTAAGTAAAGTTCTCAACGAGAGCCCATTAGTATCCAAGATGGTTCATTTCAGGCGTCTCTCACTCGGCTGATAATGTTCATCACACATTTCATATAAACTATTTTTGTCCAACACCCGCGATGGAAATGCGACTTCGGAGGATCGTCTCGAGACGACGAAGTTGTTGATTCCTCAACTGATGACGTCACAGTGTTTTCTCTCGACAAACTCCTCAGCCGCATTCCATCGCCAGTGTTAGACAAAGTATTATGTGAATCCAGTGGGAGACGGCGATTCGACTCGTGTGATTGCCGATCTCGCTGGGCTCGCGCGGCAAGCTTCATACTCGTCTAGAATCGCCAACTTCTCCCACTCGATACACAATATACTATTCTTCACACTTTCCTTTGCTGGCATATAGCATATAGGCATATAACTTCCTTCAGGTCCATACATCTTTGCATACAAGCTCTTGTGTAAATAAACTTCTAAGATATACGTAATTATCAGCTTGTTCTATCTTCTCTTTGTCTAAGACGATGTTGCATACTTTTTTCTCACCCCTTCTCCTAACATAATAATTTTTCTTCTATTTATGTTAATCTTAAGACCCATGTTCTTCAAGCTAGTGTTCAGTCTGCTCAACATTCTCTGCAATTAAGCTATCGACTGATTCTGCCGTAACTACCTTATCATCTACAAATTCCAATCCACGCACCTTCGCTGTCCCGAGATCCACACCTTCTTCGTCAAAGAGGTCCATTCTTATACACTTACTCATGAATATAATAAACATCCAAAAGGACATAACGCATCCTTGCGTAACACCTTGCTTAATATCAAACTAAGCACTCAGTTGTCCATTTACCCTTACACTCGCTTTCCTACTTACATATATTGTTTTTATGGCTTTTAGGAGCCAACCATTGACTTCATACTCTTTCAGAACTTCCTAAAGCTTGATTCTAGCCACCTTATCAAATTCTTTTTCGATGTCAAAAAGTGTACAGAAAACTTTGTTGTGTACCTTCAAACTTTCTTCTGTGAACTCTCTCAAGCTACATATTTGATCCGCGCAAGATTTTCCTCGTATAAATCCGCATTGGACCTCCGGGATCTTTTTTTCTGTTATTTTCATTAACCTATGGATAAGTATTTTGGAATATATTTTGCCTATTGTACTTAGTAAGCTGATGCCTCTGTAATTATTTGTAGTTGCTTTTATCTCCCTTTCTTTTGTACATTGGGACAATAAACGCCTTTTTCCCACTGATCAGTGCTTTTTCCAGTCATCTGGAACTCCATCTAGTCTGAAAAGACGATAAAAATTTCTGTTATTTGAAGAGTTACCTTAGATCGATATTGA
This sequence comes from Andricus curvator, assembly GCA_932195095.1. Lineage (NCBI taxonomy): Eukaryota > Metazoa > Arthropoda > Insecta > Hymenoptera > Cynipidae > Andricus > Andricus curvator. The sequence continues at coordinate 62,296 of CAKNYM010037504.1, read as the reverse complement.
TGATTTCCAATTTCACAGTTTCACAATTTGACTTTTATTAAAACATAACACCTTGCCATTAAAGCGTGTATCTGAAAAAAGTATCTGCCTTTGATCTCTCTAGTAGCTTAGCGGTAAGAGCACCCGACCGGCAATCGGAAGAACTTTGGTTCGATTTCCAGCGGAGCGAAGGATCTTTTTCAGAAAATAAAAATGTTTAATTTAGAAATTTAAACACCATCTAGTCTGAAAAGACGTAAAGAATTTCTGTTATTTGAGGAGGTACCTTATATCGATATTATTGATTTCCTATGATAATACAGATTCCTTGTAATTTATTTCAATTACACAGCTAAAGTAATTTCAATTACTTCTAAGTTAGTTAGACGAGACGAGTGAAGAAGTACGGTGGAGGTGGTGGACTGCGCCGCAGACTTCTGCAGTGTGTTGGGCTGCGAAATTCAGCTCTACGGCAATTAGGGATGCATGCTAGACTACATGGCGCATACTGTTGCGCAATAAAGGTATGTGGAACATAGGGCTGCGCAGAAGACTTATGCAGCAGGTAGAGCTGCGCAGTGAAGTTGTACGACGCTTAGGTTGCGTAGTAGACTTTTACGAAACATACATATGCGCAGTATAGTTCCATGTTGCACAGGGTTGCGCAGTAGAGTTCTGAAGTATATAAAGATGCGCAGAATATATTATCTAATATTATCGTCACAATCACTATATCACTAGTTTTTTTTTCGAACTTATTATTACTTTACTATTCAATATTTATTTGTTGGAAGTACGTGGTAATATTTAAAAAGCTGAAAATATTTGACAGTAGTAGAGCCGTCTATCGTGATCCATGCAAACATGCACGAATGCCATCAGATGTGACTGAATATGGATGCTGTTCTTTGATTGGCTATCATCAGTGTGCGAAGAAGAAGAACTGGCCAATTTACGTTGCGCTCTTCTCAAGAGTACTTCGCGTCTGCTACACAGACACAAGAAATCGAACTTCCCACGTAATTGTTTCAAAAAATGAAGTATGTTATAAACTCAAATCTTGCAAATTTACATTGCAGAAGAAAAATTGTGCAGAAAATGTTTTGACAACTAGAAAATGGAAGATTCGTTGGCAGGAATTTAATGCTTGTAACAGTATTAATTGTGGAAATTAAATTTCATTAAAGTCCAAAATATATTTGATTAGAAATATAGTGGAGGCTTTACAGTCAGGTCAATGGCAACCAAGAATATAGTTGATAAATGCTTGGATGGTTTTTATTTTTTTGTCTAAGAATGGTAGAAAATCATTTAAAGATACTCGAGAGGGTCCGCACTTCCTGAGCATGCGGAATTTCCACCCACTAAAAGACACCATCCATTCCTTCTTGTCAAAATTTCCCCCGGAACCACTTTCGCACTATTTCAGGGGGTGCCGTTTTCTGCCTTCTGGGGCTCCTACTGGTTTATTTCTTCTGTACAGTCACCTTTAGGTTCCAACCAAGATGTACGTCACTACCTCAGCAGCGCGACGGCGTCCCCCATGGTCCCCGGAAGATGGTCTGTCTGGGGTCCTCCTTCATTTTTAGCGCAAAGATAGTAACTCTGTGGTGTGCTAGCACAGTCCACAGCCCTGTGCCCCTTTTTGTCGCACCTCCAATAGCACTTCGTCCTATCAGGGCCTTCGCATTTCGCTGCCAAGTGGCGGTAAATGTGACAGCAATAATACCTCTTGATCTCCGTCTTCTATCGGATATTGCAGGACACTCACCCTATTTTGAAGTGTCCCGTACAGAGTAACCTTGCGGCCAGCTCCTTGCTTGGCTTTACAAAGCCATTCCGGCTTCCCCTGAAGACATTTTTGGCCATGCTGACTTTCACTTCTCCAGTTTGGGGTCCTCGAAGTATTTCTTTAGGCCGACCTTGATTTTGTCATCCTCCGTCGTTACGTGGAGATCTTGGATCCCGAATATGGTGCGGGGAATGAGCTCGCGTACGTTTCCCCCGTCTCCGACTGCCTCCTTGATAGCAGACAGAGGTAAATTTGGACCGGCCCTCTGTCTTGCTTCGCATCTTTATGAGGACGTCGCCGCTCTTCGTCTGCCTTACACCCTTGATTTTAACACCAAGGGTGTCCGGCTTGATTTTCTTTTCGAGGCTCTTTAGGCACTCGGCATAGGTTATTCCCTCAGCTGGTTTAAGCAACAGTCCAAAACTGCTACCGGTCGCGCGTGTCTGATAAAATCCTTCCGTAGTGGGTTTGATGGTGGTTTCACCTTTTACTCCCTTCTCTCTGTAGCTGGTGTCACACTCGTGCTCCATCAACACAAGTCCTCAGCTTCTTCAGCGATGGCATTGGGGCTGCAATCACCTGAGGGCTCATCGTAGACTCTCTCATCCTCTTCCCGTAAACATTCTGTCGATTTTGCGTTGTCCTGCACTTTATCGACGACATCATCGAATGCTTCATCAAACCCATTTCTAATTGTTTTGTATATACTTCTTTTTGCACCGCAAAAATCCTTTATTTTCATAGTTATGTTCTCCAGCATCTTAATAAGGTTGGTTCCTTTCTCCATCATCTTCTTTACCCAATTGTTATGGATTCTCACCTCAGTTCTGAGACACATAACCCGCTCCTCCGTAACGTCCAATTCCCCTCCGAACAATTCCTCACAAAAGCTTCTTTTGAAAATTTCGTTTTCCATACTTGATCCTACAAGTAGCTAGGGAAATGTACGGTCCGCCCCCGCTGAGCCCCGCGTGAGAGGGAAAGGTCTGCATACTGTAGGAGTATCCAGATTATTTTGAATATTTTTTCTATTAATAAATAAAAAATAATAAAATTTAGATTTTATTTCTTGCATAATATAAATTAACACCACTTTGAAGGTAAAAAAACATTATTGAGAAGTTTATTCAATTCAGATACATACATGTAGTTAAAAATTTACTCAGTTTATTTCAAAAGATATGTAATAATTACAGGTAATGACTTTTGCAATTATTTTGTAAAATAAACGACTTTTTGCGGTGAAAAGTTAATATTTGTCAATTTTGAGATTATGTTTGATCCCGTTTATTACGACTATTTGTTTTCTACAGTGCTGTGTGTTCTGTTCTCATATATTTTGCCCCATTTCATTGCTTTCCATATTTACAATTATTATCATTCCCAGATAGCCACCGTGATTATCACGTTAAAGTCACGCGTGATATTTCACGCATAATTTCGGTGTGATGTGCTCATTAAATCACGCACATCAAAAATCACGCGTGATCTGCAAATAATTTCACAGTGAATTCTCATGTGATATGTATTTGTCACGTCTGAGTCACGCGTGTTTTTTCACACGAATTCCAGATAACATCATCTTCAATTCGAACGAGGTAAGCGTGGAGTGAAAAGGAAAAATCATACTAAAATGAAAAATCACCGTGATCTGCAAAAGATTTCACAGTGAAGTTTCATGTGATATGTATTTGTCACGCCTGAGTCTCGCGTAAATTTTCACGCGTGTTTTCCGCATGACTTCATCGTGAGTCGGCAATTGTTATCCGCTCTGACTTCACGCGTAATTTTTTTCAACACGCGTGATTTCCACCTGATTTCACGATAAGAATATTTAGCTATCTGGGTTGTTATAAACAGTTTCTCCTAGAAAATGAGAAATAGAATCATTTTTCCAAAATGAAATATCTGATAGATCCTAAAGTTTGAATTTGCATATCTAGCAGAGTATTCATAATAAAACGACTTCTGGAATCCCGTTAAGTATTGTGATCAAGACTTTATTTGAATCCTTGGCACAGATAACGTTGGATCAACAAAAATAATTTTTTTTTAAACTATGTTCATAGTATATATTTATATGTCAGAATGAATTAGGTCGATAAAAAGCTATTTTATCATATGCTCACAGTCTTGACATTCAATTCTTTTCTAATCTAAAATTCGACGGCTTCACTGCAGAGAGCTCCAGTTCTAGTTCAGTCCGTATACAGCTCAAACTCGCGTTCTGCTCGTATACCGCTCTAACAAGGGGAAGGCCTGAGGGTCGAAACTCAAATCGAGGTCGCGTGAGCATAATTCGAAAGATTATCGAATTTCATTCGACACATGTCATGGCTATTTTTTAAGTGGAGCCCTGTTTTAAAAATATAAATTTTTTAAAATTGCGGCTACCGTCACTGATTCATTAGTATCAGTTACGCCGTATGTCTCACCGAGCAGCGCAGCGGTGCCTGATGGTAGCGTTTCTGCTTGCCACTCCGCTGCTGTGGGGTTCGAATCTTTTAGCTAAAAATTTTGTTTTTCGCATAATTAAAAATTCCGAATAATTTCTTAATTAAATTAATTAATAAATTGATAATAAATAATTACTAATTAATTTAATTATTTAGTGGTGCTTTATTTGTTTGAGAGTCATCTGATTCATACAAATAGGTTACAGTTCAATTCTAAAACTGTTATTCTAATAAATCAAAACAAAAACTTAAATTGAAGGTTGATGGTCAACATTACCCCAGAGGATATAAGCCGTACTTACAACGAAAGCAAATCAAAAAACCTTGAACTATATAATTAATTATAATGCTCATTCATGAAACTTACTAACAAACATAATCATTTTTTTGATAGAATTTTTTTTCATATATTATGTGATAATATATAATATCAGTTAGGAGTTGCAATATGGCGCCGGTGTGAGGAACACGTGTCTCTCGTGCCGCGTATGAATTTCTTGATTTGGCCTAGTTTCTCAAATGCTATATATTTTATTTGGTTTTTATCGCGTTGATTTTGTGCTGTGATACCTGCTAGGATAAGTTTTTGCTCCTGATTTTGTGTTTTTCTGTCAGAATTCTGACCGGTTTTGTGTCTTTCTGAGGAACTTGTGGTCTAGAACAGACATCTTTATCAATTTCGCATTGCCCCTCAAGTACTGTGCGTGATTTAACCAGGCTTGGTGCGCTGTGTGTGTGTGGTGACAGCTGTTATCGATCGCTCTTATCTACCGCTTTCAAAGTAGCTACTATTTACAAAAATGAGTGGCGATGCAAATGTACTAAAGCTATTAAACTCCATCAAAGCCGACACAGAGGAAACCAAAAAGGACGTCAAACTGCTCAAAGCAGACACAGCTCAATTGAAGTCCGATTTTGGTGCTCTAAAAATTGAATTCAGCACAACTAAAGCACAATATAAAAAACTGAAAGAGAGTCATCAGGCATTAGAAAAAAAATGTAGTTCACTCAAGAGGGAGGTTGGCTTTCTTCAGCGACAAGCCCGCTCCTGCAAGGTCCTGATTCACGACCTATCGGACGACGAAGAGTCTAACAGGGACCTCTTCTCATTTGTACTCAATATTCTCACTAGCGCTGGTCTTTCACTTAATGAAACGAATATTGATACCATTTATCGACTGGGGAGGACAAAAGGGAATAGGCCCGTTCTTGTGCGTTTCAATTCTGGCAGATGGAAGCAGGAGGTTCTCAAAAAAAGCGCAGGTTTCAAAGAGTTGAACCTTTCTGTCACACTTGACAGATCACCAGAGGAAAGACAAGAAAGGAAAGCCCTATATCATACTGCCACCAAGGTAAAAAATGCGGGTTTTAACGTGTTCGTTAAGGGTAGTGGTATTACGCTAGAGGACCGTCAGCTCTCTCCCCTGGAGGTCGAATCCCTTCTAAAAGAAAAGGGAAATGAGCAACTTTCGATTGAAACTCAATCCTCGTCAAGAAGCAAATCCAAAACACGACAAAAGCGCCCAACGGATGGATCGAATAGCTCGCTGGACTCCTTTATAGGAAAAATTGCCTCAAAGCCGGAGAATCCTCAGTCTAAGAGTCACAAACCTACTAAGCCTGGTAAGGCTTAGCAACTTGCAGCAGAGAATGAAGTCGTTAACCAGGATGTCTTATGTCAATTTCCTAAGCGCATCAATCTTCGTATCTTATTCTGGAATGCTCACGGCCTTTTCAACTTTTCTGACATAGCAAACTGCGTACTCAGCTCGGACATCATTTGCCTGTGCAAGACATGGGTAACTTCACCGAATTTAAAATCTCCTGATTGGATCCCTGATCACATCGCTATTGTAAGTATTGCACAGCGTTCTGCTAGAGTTGGTCGTCCTAGTGGGGGTTTAACAATTTTTATAAACAAATCTGTATTCAACTTTGAAATTTTATTAATTTCCTCTGCATGTATTTTCGTTAAATGTTGGCGGAAAGCATTTAAATTTATTGTAAGTAATGTGTACTTCAAACCATCTTTGGATGTTAAGCTGTTCGAGCGGACTTTTGAGGAGGCCCTTTCCGTGGTTATATCGGGATATCCAGATTTACCAATGTTTTTAGGAGGCGATTTTAATGCACGTGTCGGCAACCTGAATGACCTGGAAGGGTTACTCCTCCCCAAAAATTCTGCAGCATTGTATAAGCGACGATCATTGAACTCTGAAGTCAACGCAAGGGGGGAGGTTCTTGTTAAAATTCTTGAGAGCGGTGAATTGATGATCTTAAATGGGAGATTTCATAAAGATTTTCCAGGGCATTATACTTTTCTTGGATTTCAGGGTATGAGTGTTAACGATCTTGTTGCGTGTAACATTGGCTCTATGGACTTGATTTCTAATTTTGAAGTACTTCAATTACCTACGGCATCCGATCATCTCCCGGTTCGCGTTGATATTTCTTATTTCATACAGATGGACACAAGTGTAAATAGAGACTCATTTTTATATAATAAAATAATTTGGAATGCAAACCGTAAATTTGACTATATGCACGAAACGTCTATTTCTAAGAACTCTGTGTACTCCAATGGCGAAATAAATGCCCTAAATAATAATTTAATTGCCACAATCTCAACTGTCGCCGATAAGTTAAATTTACGTGCAAAGCCTAAATAGCGTACTCCAGTGAAATAAACCTTGGGATGATAACGAATGTAGAGTCATGCGCCATAAGCTTAGACAATCTTTAAATGTCTTTAAAAGGTCGGCTTTTGCCGATTCGGAGGGGGTAAAATACCTGGAAATCAAAAGATCTTTTCTGGAGTTACGTAGGTCTAAGAAGGGGCAATACGAATCCTCACTGCTGAATTCACTAGCGGCTTGTAATAATCCTAAGGATTTTTGGACAGCGGTCAATAGATTTAGACTGAGGTCTCCTTCGACTAACAATGTAAGCATGCATGTATGGCATGACTTTCTTTTTTCTCTCTATCCGATTGAGGCTCGCCTTTGCATACAGTGGATTGTAAACGAACACCCTTTATTGGACTGTAATATCTCGATTGATGAAATTAAAGCCTCTTTATTAAAATGCAAATGTAAAAAGCGCCGGGCGAGGATGGGATTCCCAATTAATTTTTTAAAAACCTTCCGGAAAATTGGGTACAGTACTTAGGGCGCCTCTTCGACGAGATCTGGGCTGAGGAAAGCGTCCCATCTAGCTGGGCTAAAATGCATGCATTTATGTTGCATAAAAAGGGCGATAAATCTGATCCTTATAATTACCTGGGAATTTCCCTTGTAAATAGTATTGCTAAGATCTTCTCTCAGATTCTGTTGACAAGGCTGACTGCGTGGGTTAACGAGGTAAACATTCTTCCAGAAAATCAGGCCGGTTTCAGGCCTGGAAGAAGTTGTATAGACCACATTTTCACCCTAAATTCTTTAATTCAGATTCATTTGTCTACCCCAAAGTGACGAATCTTTGCTTTTTATATAGATTTCAAAAAGGCTTTTGATTCAGTAAACCACTGTCATCTATGGTGTAAACTTCTCAGGATAGGTATCTCCACTAAACTTATACGAATTATAAAGAATCTTTATGATAACGCTAACATGTCCATTCGTACTTGCGAGGGTTTGACTTCGTTCGTTAAGGTAACTTGTGGGGTGCTTCAAGGAGAGATCCTTATTCCTCTCCTTTTTGTGCTTTTCATACATGATTTAGAAGAGCACTTAAGAAATCACGGTATGCATGGAATTTTAATAGATCACTTATATGACATTATCCTGCTTGCATATGGCCATTTTGCAAAACGGCGGACAAATTGACTAATGAAGATTTCGAAAAGTTGATATAGTGAAAATTACCTGGAAAACGTTTCTTACCTTCAAGGGAGCCCTCAAGAACACATCCCTGCAGCGGCCGAGCTGAATTTTTAAATTTACTACTTTTTTCTCAATTTAGAAGCCCAAAAACCGCATGGGAAGGATCATTCCTGTCACCCCTTTTTTCAAATGATGGAAAAGTCTAAAAATGATGAATTGTGGTATTTACCTAAGTCTGATGTTACTTGTCTCAATGGCAAGTAAAAATATTTATTTTAATTGCATTATTCTGTAATTTTTCACGAATTGGTTGAAAAGTGCGATTTTAGCTCACATTTTTTTAAATTTAGAGTGCAATTTCGGAAATAAAAATTACAGCCACTGGAAAAACATACAAGAGCATTTCTTTGTGAACAAAAGTGATAGGTAATTTATTTTGAATTTTTATTTGAAGAATACTTCAGAAGGTTTTCAAATAGTGTGACAGGAATGACGGCTGCGTGACAGGAATGACGGGTGTCTGACAAGAATGATGGTGACTGAACTCATGAGGGAACCTCACGAATTTTAAAGTACTAAAGTGAGGACAAACGTAATTAGAAAGATCAAAGTACACAATAGGTAAGTACAAAATGGTATTTTTTCACTCTAGGAACGGCAGGCTACTACAATCTTTCGAAAATCACAAAATATAAGTAAATAGTATCAATTTGTTCACAGTAACCTGTGAGTGAATCGGGTACCTACTACCTAAGTATGATTTTTCAAAACTAGAATTGGAAGAGATCAGTCTTAGGACGTTTTTGAATTTGTTAATTTTGACCCCGGATTTGAAATAAGCGACCCGAAAAACCCCCTTGTAGCAAATTTTAGTCACATCGGTTTCTTTTTACAATTTTGGTCCGCCATATTGGATCTGCCATTCTGAATTTTTTTATTTTGACCTTGGATTTGTAATCAGCTACCTGAAAAACCCCCTGGTAGCAAATTTTAGTCAAATCGGTTTCGTTTTATAATTTTAGTCTGCCATATTGGATCCGCCATTTTGGATTTTGTCTTACAACGATTTACATGTCAGATTCGGATTGGCCATGCAAAAATGTATATAAAAACATGTATAGCACATGAAGTGTAATATCTAAGCATTTCTGGTATTTAATAAACGATTCTTTTTGCCAAAAATTCCATCTTCAACACAGATTTTCAAGGTCACAATTTTTTTGTTTGACTTTCTCTATAATTTTTCTATAGGGGAGCGGCGGCAAATGCGGCGCGGCGACTAATGTGGCGCGTTCGAGTTTTCGAATATTAACGCACTTTCTGCTTGTGGAGTTAGTTTCATTACATGTATATATGTTTTCAGACTTACGTTATTTAAAAATTGTGATAATTAAATTAATTGCCTGATTTTTATGACGAAAAGCTAGTTTTGGTTCTTTCGCTTGTATTGTCAGAGTAGCTAAAAACAAGTAAAAAATTACAGAAGTTTCGTGTAAACTTATAAAATTTTTTGGAAATATACTGTTCCGAGTTTCTTGAATGCTTTAAAGTTTTACATTTTGAGTAAAAATGATAAACTTTTATGTAAAAAATCTTTATTAAATACTATTCACATGCGACTAACATGGCGCATTCAGGACTAAAATCGGCAGGTAATTTGGCGCACAAGTTTGTGGTTTGTTTTAATCCGAGAATTTTGTAGTAACAAAGTGCCGGTTTTTGGTTAGAAGGTAAGAAATATTTACTCAAAGTAATAATATTTCGTTTCTAATATGTATAAAAAAGTTCTATTCGTTTTACGTTTTACCAGTTTTCGGGTTAGGTTTGTTCTGACAGAATAAATATTTAGCTGGTTTAGAGTAATGATATTATTTGAATGTTGAATCATTATAAGTGTTTTGGAAATAAATAACATTTACTTATTATTAATATAATTTTGATTTATTGTTTATAAAACGTCTGTATAAGCTTATCTTAAAATACAAAATTTGTAGCACTCCTCAAATTATTGTGAGACAATCTGCACTGTTAAAAAAACATTTTTTCTTCAAATTTCGGCAGACATAATCCCTCAAATATGTTAATAATATTAAACGTAAATATATTTATCTTATTTTTATTACATTTTACTAATTTTTCTTCATAATTTGTTTTTTATTCAATAATTATGAATTGAAATCGAAACGCGCCACATTACCAAACAAGGTAGGACAACTTGGCGCAGATGCACTTTTTGGAAAACACATTAATTAACTGTTTTAATGAACTTCAATTAAATTATCTCTATGCATAGAGCATTGGTAAGATATTAGCCTAAACAAAATATATTTTATTACAATGTTTTACTTGATATTTGAATTTGAATCGTGAATTTTCCTTTATGTGCGCCGCATTCGCCGCCGCTCCCCTACTCGGAAAGGTTTTTTCTTTAATTAAAAAAAAATATCCCTCTAGGTCATTCCGATCCAAAGTTCTACGATTTTGAGACAGAATTTGAAAAAAGGTCCACTGTGCGCCCGTATGCAGTGTGACCCTTCAATTCTTTTCACCTCGTGGACGCTAGGTCTGCCGTGATTTGGGAAAACACCGTTAACTGCAAAGTGAACGAAGCCGAGAAAATCGACGAAAACTGTTCGAATCTTTATTCGCGTGTATCGCGGATTCTTATTCATTTTCTGAATTTTTTGTTGTTGTTCTTGACTAATTTGCATACGATCTTTTCATTTTCGCAAGAAAAATTGTTAAAAAATGTTGATTAATGATCTAAAATGCAGTTAACGGTGCTGATTGGGATGCTGAAATTCGAGAAAACGCCGTAACGGCCAGTTACGGCTCTCTTCGAATTACGGACCTCAGAAATAGGCCTGCCGTGATTTGAGAGAACGCTGTTCGCGGCAAAAGAATATAATAACTAATAATAAGTGCAGTTACGGCGTTTCTCGAATCACAAACCTTTTTTCTCGTGGTTCGATGATTCCGGAGAACGCCGTAAGCACTTACGGATCTCTCTGAAATCACGAAGGCTTGAAATCGCCGTTCAATAATTTTGGTAAAGTCCGTAACTGTCCGTTACGGCGTTTTCTCGAATTTTGACGTCACGTATTTAGTCGTCTCTGATTTACGCCTGCAGTTAACGGTATGTTACGGCTCTCTATCAAATCACAACTCGCCAATCTTTGCAGTTAACGGTGTTTTCCAAAAATTATGTAATCATTATTTTTAAAGTTATTAACAATTTGAAAAAATTATTTTAATAATCAGGTGTATCTTTTTTTCACGATTCCAACGATATAAAAAACTCATTTTTCGATTTTTTGCAGTTAACGGTGTTTTTCAAAATCACGGCAGAGGTGGCCTGGTTACCGCGTTTTCACTTTCTTCCTAATCCCTCCACTTCCCCTTCACCAATGCCATATATAAATAGAAACACTGACTGACTGCCCTCCCCACCTGTATTATAAACCAGAAAAGTAAGTGAAAACGTCATTCCTGATACCCAAAATCAGACCCTGTCACGTGACAGGACTGACTGTGACAGGACTGACGTTTTCGCCTTTCACTGCAAAGTAGGCAGCCCAGTAGAACCCCTTCTGAGACCCAGGTCGTATTCATGCAGCAAGGACGTATTTTCTACCCATCACTTTATAATCATTTTTATTAGTTACTAGTGGAAACAGCAAGTGACAGGACTGACGGGGAATAAAGATACGCATCGATTTCGCACTCATTATCACCTAGTTTATCGCAAAAATAAAATAATTCACTCACCGATGACTTTCCTTCAGGGTAACTCGAGCCTCACTAAAGCAAGGTGATGCAGCAGAGCACTCTTACGGCCTATTTTACAACCGCTAGGCGGTATTTCAAACTGATCGCTCGCCCGATTCAATTTCCTGCGGACAAGACTTCTGAGTCTAATTAAAATAAAGCAAAAATAAAGAAATCCTTCTTTTTTGTAGAATTTGGGAGAGGGATACTGTAGCATATTATTGGCATATTAGAAAGATTGAAAAGTTCAGTGGTTATAGTAAATATGTATGCATGAAGTGCACTTTTCACCCCTTGGGACACGTGACAGGACTGACGATCGGGCCATACTTCATGAAATAAATCGAAAATATTCTGAACAGCGATTAAAAAACATGTGAGGCTTAATAAAGTATCACGAGTACAATAGCGGTCAACAATCATTTTCTTAATTCAAGCAATATACATAGAATAATGGCTCTGGGACACGATTTGTCCGCCTTCTTGCAAAATGGCCGTATGCTGATGATATAGACGTATTCGCTCACTCTCAGGCTGACTTACAAGCAAAAATTAACCTTATCGCGCAATACTGTATAAGCAATTTTTTAACGGTCAATGAAGCAAAATCAAAAGTTATGGTATACCACAAAGGTCGGCCATGTGAATACAAATTCTTCTACGCACAGACTCAGCTGGAAGTAGTGAGCGAATTCGTCTATCTCGGTGTGAACACATCTGATTCGGGTCTTTTTTTTAAAGAGTTCATAGAAAGAATGTCTGCTGCGAATATTGCTATGGTTACAGGGACGTAGAGTCCCTGCGGCTTCTGCGCCGATGCGAATCTGGCCACTCTCATTTAAGCTAGCTTATTGTAAGCCGGCCTACTGTAGGCTCGCCGGTGTAACTAGGACCATAGAAATGGACCGATAACGCTGTGGGGAGCACGCTTTTCCGCAAGAGGCACTAGAATACGTTATCTGAAGTGCTATAGGATTTGGGTACGGAAAAATGGGGGTACAATTTTCCGAAATGGTCCAAGAGTTGGATCTCCTTGAACTACTTCGTGGTTTTCAGTTTGATGTATTATATTTAAAAATTAAAATTTTCAACGTTTCCAATAAACAAGATTTCTTATGTGTATATTTATAACCCTGATACTAAATCTCAAAATATATGATCGACACATGAGTTGACTACCCTGTCGGTTCTAATTACCACGTGATCACGTGTTGCTTTGTGAATTTGAGGTTAATGCTAGATGCGTGTTCGTTCTGCATGTGAAATGCTTATAATGTTTTTTACAATTAAAAAATAAATTTCAATAATCTTATAATTCCGTTTTCATTTATTTTCTACCACATTTTTTTAATATTTTGGTCCATTGGCGAATAGAATGACATAACCCTGAAATTATTGGAGGAACGCATATTAGATATATAAAACGTATATAAATGAGCGAAATATATAAATAAAAAAATCATTTTCATCGCTTGAAATGCTACTTGGAGACAATTATAGTGTTTATTCTATTGATTACTTGGAATAATAATCAAAATCATTGACCATGGGGAGAAGTATTTCCTTAATTATAACACTTTTATTAATATAAACATGTTTACTAGCTAATATGTGTAAAGAGTATTAAGGTAAAAACTTAAGCTATCCATAAATACCGGTTGTTTTGGATTGGATCTAATTATTCTTTGGTGTATATACATTATTAAATCGAGTAGCAAATGCCGCTACAATATCAAAAAAATTCGGTAATGCAGTCCCATTATAAAACGTCATTTTAGGAAGTCTAGAAACTCCTTTTGCTTTATTAATATAATTCCAGAATGACGAGTATGCAATACTTTTCATGATAGAACTCAGAGGGATAATCCCGATTTTTTCTCCAATATTTATGTTTTAATCTGATATCACGAATTATATCTCCTGAAAATCAGAGAGGGTAGATTCTACTACTAGTTTTACTTGAGAAGTGTGGAATATTTTTATCCATTAATGCTAAGAATTTATTGCAGAAGACATCACAGGCTTGATCAACCTCAGTTTTACACAATTCTAAAAAAGACCAGTTCTGATTCTGTAGATCTACATATAAACCTGAGTAGTTACCCAGTTTGATGTTAAAACGTGAGACACTATTACGATTTTTAGGAATTTCATTGCCCTTTTCAGGAATTATGAAGCTGTAGTTCATAGAAAGATGCAAGAGAGTTATAAATTTCAGATATAGTATTATGAATATTGTTTTTCGAATAATTCAAAAACCCAGGTGAATTAAAATCACCAATTAACACCAATTATCACTAATTGTGAGTGTAAAACTTTAGGTAGCCCTTGAATTATTTGCACAACGGATCTAATAGCATCTAAGTTAATACCAGGTGGGATATAAAGTAGAAGCAAGACACATGTCCAATTTTTACCTGCCAGATTAACAGCAATGAAGTCTATATCAACACAACCAGCAGCATTCAATGAGAATTCTCCTTGAATTGAATCTATATTTGAGCGAACAGCTAATAGTGCACCACCGCCCCTTTTATAAAGTCTATCATGCCTATATACAGAAAAGTTGTTAGCCCTAAAAAGCTCATCAGATGGTATGTCTGCAGATAAACATGTCTGTATAAGTGCTATAATACCATACATACCAATATCCGCAAAGGATTTTATTCTATGTATTTTAGTGTATAATCCCCTTACATTTTGGCAGAAGCTTCGAAGCGCTTGAGAATGACGACTGCTCCTTATGAGTGATACTGCTGTCGCTGAGTTACGTTCACGAGATGAGGCATCCAATTTCGATGACGAATTGCCAAGTCTTTCTCCCCTGCTTGGAGTCTGCTTGCCAAAACCTTCTTTACTTCGAGGAATTCTTGCTGCTGTAGTACTGTTTTGTCCTGTGCTATTGTGACTGCCTTGATAGATGGATCTAATTGTAGGGTCCTCACTGCAACCCTCGCTGATTGAAGAATCGATGTCGCTAGATCGATTGACTGGCATAAAATCCTGACCTGCCTTAGTTTTACGACAGTCTGTGAGAATTTACCCAAACGATAAGTCTTTATCGAATTTGTATTTACAGTGTTTGGCATTATTAAATCAAGAAGATGCTCAACCGATTGTTTGTCCAATTGAGGATCTGGCCTCCCATTATTGTTAAGGGCCTCAGTTAGATTAAATACAATAACATTATACTTTATACGAAAGCGATCTTCCCACTCGCTTAGTACTTTGTCTGCTGCATTTGTAGCCTTTTCCAGAGTAGTAATTATTAATTCGGTTCTCTTTGCTAGGTCGCTGAGCTTTGTTACTTCTGCTTCCACCGTTACTAGTCTGCTGTTGAAAGAAGCCAGGTCTTCTTTGACTTCAATCACCGATGCTTCTAAACCTTTAATTCGGTTTGTGACTCTGCCTTCTGAATCTTTAATTTCTTCACGCAAGATTTGCCTGAATATATTCATAGTGAACGATCCAGTGCTTTGTGCTGGCATGGGCATAGTCAAAGCCAGCACATCAATGTTAGAGCTAAGTTGTGACTGCGACCTTGTAGTTTTGTCTTGTATCTCACTTCTGTCACCGAGCGGCAACGTTGGGCGTGCGCCACAGCATCTGGCGTAATGTCCTGCATCCGTTTTTTAGCTTTTCAGCGCATTACAGCCATTAAATTTAACCGAATCTGATAGAATCGGCTGTCTTCACCTCCCATAATCGCAGATGGATGGTTACGACAAAAGGTTTCCATTTACTTTGGAGTTTTCCGAAGCCATGATACTTGTTTATGGCACGGGAATATAGTGCTACAGTGTGTAGGCACATAAACAATTGTCCCAGCTGAATACAAACACACTTACTATACTTTATTGCAGCCTTATAACCCAGAACATGTAGTACTAACTTCCTACAAATACCACAGTCGCACACTTTCCAGCTCAAAATCCACTTTATACACAATATAAACCATTTCACCGCTACGCAGGCTCCCGTATTTAATTAAAACTGAGATCTTTTAACTTCGAAGAATATTTAAAAAAGCGAAGCATAATTGCCTTTAGATTATATGGTTGAAATATTACATTAAACAATGCATTTTTCTAGACGTATTAGGAATCCGGCGAAAACCCGAGTCTTTTTAAGACCCTCAAGAAATTAATTGAACTGCATGTTGACATACTTTTCAGAAAACTGCTTCGGGTTTAAATAAGTAAATAATAATATAAGAAATTGATTTTGCAAGATAATAATAATTAGTAATTCATTTCTAATCTTTAAGTTTTGGTCGAAATGAATCTGAACATGCTAAAAAAGCCTATTTCATGTATTCAACGGAATTCTGCAACGAAAAGTATATTATTATACTTTTCTAGTTAACCTTAAAATTAATTACAAAGTATGAGTGATTGTATCGAAAAGGGATTTAAGTAATTTTAAAAATATTCTCTAATATTAGAGGTTAAAATATAACTTACGATAAAAATGGGATATACCTAATCGAAAAGCTGATTTTGTTCCTTTTTAATATATTTTAATAAAAGTTTGTTTTGAAAACTTTTAAAAAATATTTTGTTATAATGAACTGTGAAATTAGTGGGCAATTAGATTATTTCTGCTCGAAATTACCCATTGATGTTCATTGTAATCCAAAAGGTTAATAAAAACATCTGGATGTATCCCAATTTTCAACGTTCGATGAAGCAGAACACCGATAAGGTGATTTTGAAAAACTAAAGGACCACCCTCGTCACCCAGGCATGTAGATCTCCTTTTACTTGTATCTAGAGTACAAATATATCTCGGATCGTCAATATTGTAACCTTGTTTCTCCGCGCACTCCTGACGGGAAATTATGGGCAGATGGGTTATCACTAACTCTTCAGGAAATGTAGGTGCTGGGATCCTAAAATGAAAGAAGTAAGTATTGTTTTAAAGCTTTTCAGAAAAAAAATATTGTAACTTACCCAGTTTCTATCCTGGTGCATCCCCAGCCCCCAAACCAAGCATACACAAATGGAGGTAAAATTCCCGTAAACAGTTCGATTTTGTTATTACGATGAGGTTGGCGAATATGAATGGGTGGCGCAATTTTAAACATCACTGTAGATAAAAATTCATTTAATTAGCCCAATTAAAATAAACTGATTCTCTTGAATTACAAAATGTCGATTGTCTAATCTGGGATTTTACATTTCAAATATATTTTTTTAAATCACAAAGAACAAAAGCGTTTCTGGAAGAATTACCTGAACCTCTTTCTGACACAAGGGCAGTGTCTCTGCGAATATTGTGATGAGTTCCATTATTTCTCTTTGATGAACCAGATAAAATAGAGAATTTTCCATTATTCAGTGGCAAAATACATGTCTCCACAGTTAAAATGATATCAGATTCTAATATAATGCCGGCACAGTGACTAATACCGTATCTTAAAATGTTGACAATATAAGGAAATCTGCCAAGTGAATTTTGCATTTCTCCTTCCTGTGTTTTATCGATTACACGCTTTTTACGGATAAGCAGATCCGATGATCCGTCTAAAAAATTATGCAAATTAAAGTATTTGTATCATACGATAATATACAGGGTGTCCAAAAAGTCCCGGGACGGCTAAATATTTCCTCAGGCAAGATATTTTTCAGGGCGTTCAAGGTCATTCTTGAAGGAACTTTCAACAAGGAATTCAATGGTGACCTTTATTTTGATCCTGACCATGACCTTCACGGTCATTTCGAGGTCAAATTGATTTTTTTAAATGGGAACCTCTATTTTTGACACCGGGAACTGAGAGAGCGGAAAATTTTACGTCCAGATATGACCTTGAAAGATCGAAAATTTGACCTGGAAAGGTCAGGGCAAGGTCAAACAACGTGCAGCAGGATGACTCGACTGGCATGCATTTTTGAAGAAAATGTCCTGGTGAAGGTTCTGGTCATAGACAAGGTCAAAGTCACCAATCGATCGGGAGTATAAAATTCTACAACTCTTGCGTTGAACATTTTCTTGATAAATGCATGTTGGTCGAGTCATCCTGCTGTACGTTGTTTGATCTTGCCCTGATCTTTCCAAGTCAAATTTTCGATTTGTCAAGGTCATATCTGGACGTAAAATTTTCCGCTCTCTCAGTTCCCGGGGTCAAAAATAGAGGTTCCCATTTTAAAAATCAATTTGACCTTGAAATGACCGTGAAGGTCATGGTCAAGATCAAAATAAAGGTCACCATTGAATTCCTTGTTGAAAGTTCCTTCAATAATTACCTTGACCGCCCTGAAAAATATCTTACCTGAGGAAATATTTAGCCGTCCCGGGACTTTTTGGACACCCGGTATAATGGAGTGTCGTGCTAACATTTTTGACCTCCCTCCACCACCTCTCAATACCCCCACTCTATAAAGATTCTTCCCTATACCCCCTTCCCCACAAACTATAAAGAGCGCCCCCCGCCGCACGCGAAACTCTCCTTATCATTCTCTTCTCCTGTCCACTCTTTTGCCCCATCTTCATCACTCATACATCCCTCCCTAAATCTTTCATCATAATCCCTTCTCTCCATAAATCCATTCATTCTATTATTATATCTTCGCCAGCCGCCCCTCGACGACCCCCTCAAACTACTTGTTATCAGCTCCATACACTCTCCCACCCCTCATACCCACCCTAATGCATTACCCTCCTTTTCTTTATAGCCCTTACAATATCCATCCTTTTCTCCCTTCCTTTATCTCATTTATCTCCCACGGGCCCCTCTATACTTCCTTCTGTAAAAACGAAAACGAAAATTTTAAGCCAAACAACGCGCGATATGAAAAAAAGTCAGGAAAAGAAAAAAGTTGCTTTTTAAAAGTTCTACAAGATT
This sequence comes from Andricus curvator, assembly GCA_932195095.1. Taxonomy (NCBI): domain Eukaryota; kingdom Metazoa; phylum Arthropoda; class Insecta; order Hymenoptera; family Cynipidae; genus Andricus; species Andricus curvator. The sequence goes on along the minus strand of CAKNYM010037504.1, from coordinate 43,636 downwards.
ATCTGAACAACTTTTTGAATGTTCTTGAAAAATCGAAACTTCAAATTTTGACGGCACAAAAGATAATGAAAAATCAATAATTCATTTTTTCGGTCAAACAATGTAAGATATGAAAAAAGATAAAGAGACAAAAATTTGGCATGTTTGCATGTTTTAAAAAATAAAAAATTCCATTTTGCGGCCAAAGTATGCAAGGAACAGAAAAAAATGAGTCGATAAAAATTGTTCACCTAAAAAAGATCTACAAATTTGTTTCAAATCATTTTTTGATAGGACGCGTAATTTTTGTTTTAATCGTAAAGAATAACATTAAAAATTAAAAAAATTATTTTGTTGTAAAAACGACACAACTTTCGAAAAAAATCAATAGGTAGAAGTTGTTCACCCAAACAGATCCAGTTTTTTATGAATAATTTTTTGATTCGACGCGTAGTTTTTGTTTTTATCGTATAAAATATCATTTAAAAAAATTAAAATTTTCGAAAAAACAAGTGAAGATACGAAGAAAAATAAATAGACAAAAGTTGTTCACCAAACAAATTTAGAGAAAAAAGAAATATTACTTACCAATATTATGGTCTAATAAAACCGAAATTACTTGTAACAGAACTGCACAAACTGTCAGGAACCACAGATGCCATTTTTCCCCCATATAAACAGGAAATTATTCAATTTTGATGAAAAATTTACGTAAGTAAAATCCCTTCGGGCAGAAAAAGACTCAAGAATTTTGCCGTTACGAATTGCTGCAGAATGGATGATATTATGTGTCGGTGAAGGAACAGAGAATTCAAATTTTATAAGGATATAGGGAACCTTTTTTCGTGGTGCGTAACTCGAATTACACAACTTGGTAAGCAATGTTTGTACAAAACTGGATTAAGCAATGTTGGTACAACACTGGATAGTTGATTTTTTTTACTCCATTACGCTTGAGGCCTTCATTTATATATATATATATATATATATATATATATATATATATATATACATACACACACACACACGCATATATATATATATATATATATATATATATATATATATATTTACATAACTTGGGGAATATTTTATTGCATCATTTTTTTATGAAATCGTTTTAACCTAATTTTTCGTCTTCAGCCTCGAAACGTACTAGAATTTTTAAGTATTTTTGATTAACATAATTAAATTTTGAAAGATTTTATCTTTATAAGAATAAAAAGATTGTGAGTAAATAAATATTTTATATGAATCTGAGGAGAATATTTTATTGCATCATTTTTTTATGAAATCGTTTTAACCTAATTTTTCGTCTTCAGCCTCGAAACTTAATAGAACTTTTAAGTATTATTGATTAACATAATTAAAATTTGAAAGATTTTATCTTCATAAGAATAAAAAGATTGGGAGTAAATAAATATTTCATATGAATCTGAATTGGTCACCAAGCTTGTTCAAAATTGATGTAAAATTTATGCGAACGCGCCCCTAACCTCAAAATTTGCACAAATTTTAGACCAATTTCGATCAAGATTGCGTCTCACATAACGCGAACCGGAATGGTCTTGTGTGACAGAAATTATTTCGGTGAAGTCGCGAATCCCTACCAATAGCCAGGTGACCTTTTTCGCTTAGCCCGGGTGTCATTCGTATTTGAGCGTTCCTGCACCTCGCCGGAGTGATTCCCGTGAAGACTGTAATCGTTCTCGCGTGTACAGGGATCATTCTGGTTTTCGTTCATTTTTCGAAGACGGGAACCACTCCGGCGCAAAACTTGAGGAGTTCCCGGCCAGTTTTCTCCGTGTAAGTTTCATCCAAGGGTACTCCAGTTCCGAAGCCTTTGGTTTCTATGACATTTCCTTACAGAAAGTTTATATGCTTTCGCCGCGGCCCTCTGCCTAATTAGAAGGTGTAGCGTTGACATCTCTAAGATGGATTCCAATGCCGCTGTTGGGGGTGTTCTCAATGATCTAGAAATTGCCAGAAGAGGAGAACTCTCGGTAAGGCGCTCGGAGAAAGGGAAGAAACGGGAGGAAAGGAGAAGCGTCAGAACCTCTCGTTGGCCATCCCTGGGGTAAAGGATAAAATTCCTCCCTGCGGACAATCCCTTTTCACCATCGCTCTCACTCTATCTTCAAAAACGCTGCTATCGCTACATCCTGTGTTCGTCCTGCTCTTTCAATGCGGAGGTAACTGCATGAAGCGCGTCAATATGGGATTTTACTTTCTGTGAGGTAAACGGATTATTATGAAGGGTATCCGGTATCTATCTATCCGGTACTATCCGGTAACTATCCGGTAGGATTTCCTCCTTTATATGAAAATCGACTAACTTTTCTAATGTCTTCAACATGAAAGAACTTAGGCTAATTATTCTAAATGATTTGGCCTCATAGTAGGCAACATACCTGTGCACACATTCGTCCCATCAGAACATCCAAACCTTCCTAAATCAACGCCGAGAATATACTGTCTTCCCCAGCGACTTTGAATGGGTCGAAACGCAGGACGACCCATCTAATTTTGTATTCTGTTATTATCCGGCTTGCCATCCTCATGTCATCCCCCAGGTTGAGAACCGGGGAAGTGCACCTGCATGAGGTGTTCGAGGATTCGTCTAGCCATTTCCGTCATGTCCCCTGTTGGCAAAATCAATCCCCTCAGTTGACATGTAGGGTTTCTTCCAAGTTTTTTTGAGTTTCACAGTATCAGGTACATTTTGAATGCCCTTACAATGCCTCCCCCATGCTTTCTTTTTAGCTGATTGTATTTCATTAGTAAATCTTGCTACACTAACCTTTTACAAATCCCAGTTTCCATTTCTTTTTAGCTGATTGTATTTCGTTAGTAAATCTTGCTACACTAACCTTTTACAAATCCCAGTTTCCATTTCATCTGCCTCTATTAAATAGTCTTCTAGTTTCTTTTTTCAAGGCCTGAAGTCTATAATTCCACCAAGGAGCATTCTTGGTGGCGGGTCTAGAGAATCGAATGTGAGATATGCTGAGCAACCACCATGGGCTGACGTCTTCCTCCACTTTGGTGCTCGATTTTAATTGCTACCAGGTAAGCAAATATATTCGATATCCCTTCTGACATAAATTGCCGTTCTAGGGTTTACATCAGTTTTATTGTAAATTATAGAACCTTATTTCTGGCGTATACCTTTCACTTCTGCCTTGCAGCACCAAGGCTCCTGAATTAGAGCAAAAGTCGTATGTTCCACTGTAATACGTCTGCTTAAGATGGCCGAAGCAGATTTACAGTGGTGAAGATTAATTTGAATAAACTTCGAATCCGAGGATTTTACGCTATTCATTTAAGAATCAGCGTCATCTATCGGTTGTTTCAAGGGTAGCTGCTCTTCCACGGTCCTCGCGGGCTCTTTCGGTTCCGAAAGTATTTTCATCTGGATTCTTCTCAATCCTAGATGCGGTTTACAGTCGACCTTCTCTATGCTTTTGACGACTGAAGGGTCCGCACTTAAGACCAACTGGGTTACCCTGGCGTCTTTTTTGGCATCCATGATTGACCACTCCTCCACTTATAACGTGGGGTTCTGGATGCCAACCTATTGGGGATGGATGATAGTTCTTCGGAAATTCCAGGTATCCTTAGGTATCCTTAGCCTACTTGTCTTGAGTAGGAGTGCTGCCATCAGATCGGGTCCTTTTAGGGATCCCCGGTTGAGGGGTGGTTTCGCTTTACAACCGAAGTTGCTGGCGATGCGATGGTACTTCCTTCTAGCAGCACTGCTATACTTCTTTTTTTTATGGCCTTTTTTGGTTTCAGCATCCTCAGTGGTTTTAGCTACGTTTATGTGACTAATCAAAGTCTCATTCCCAGCCGTACCACTCGAGTTGCCAGTAACCGTACAGGCCTCCTGTTGATTCGAAGGTGATTTAACCCCTTCGTTTGTTTCCATTTTCTCAAGAGAAGAAGTATTCATGGAGAGGGACGTTGAAGACTCCCCTCCATATGTTTGTTTTTTGGTTGTTTGATGTTCAGGATTCATTTTGTTCGCATGAGCAGTTGTGGAACTAAATGGTCCGTCTCCACAGAGCCCCGGTATCTCAGGATACCGTATGAGTCACCATACCCTGGTAACATTCACCCATCGACACGATAGTCAACATCTTGGCTTAGGGAGCTCTTTTGGGAGTCGAGAGCCACCCGATATTCGCTGCTTAGTCGGATTCACGCTGGTACTTCCCCCTTACTGTTCCTGTTCACGCGTCCCACAGAGGAGTTTCAGCAAAATACATGCATTTTTAACCAAACAGTTGAATTTTCAAACAAAAAAGCTCAATTTTAAACTGAAAATGTAAATTTTCAACCAAAAATGGAAGTTACATTTTCAGTTTTGAAAAACTAGTTAAATTTTCTACTATGAAGATTAATATTCAACTGAAATGATGAATTGTCACAAAAAAAAATTATTTTGAACAAAGTAGTTCATCTTTCCCAAATTCAATTATTTTTTTAACATAAAACGTAATAACTCAACCAAATATGATTAAATCTTTTGAAATTTGATACACACACGGAGAATACTCTAGGGACGCCTGAAAACTCAAGAACAAATTAAAACTAACCATTTTATTTATTAATAATTAATTTAAATTGAAACCGATTGGTAATCATATTTTTTTAGTTTGTATAGAGGCAAGTTCAAAGTTTAAAAATCATCCAGTAAAGCATTTGTTCCTCACTATTCAAGGAAGATTTTTTGAAATTTTTTTAACGATTCACTAAACATTGACGGACATAGGTATTTTATAAGAAAGCATTCGATGCCGCCATCGACGAGTATGCTGCCTGATAGTGCTCAATGCTCATGTATCTATCGTTGGCGGCATAGAATGCTTTCTCATTGAATACCAAATTCTCTCAATTTTTAATGAATTGATCTGAAAATTTACAGAAATCTTACCTAAATAGTGAGAAATAAATGCCTCACCAAAAGTTTTTTCAACTTTGAACTTCTCTAGATGCCTTTTGTTGGTGGAACTAAAAAAAACATGGTTACCAAACGGTCTCAGTTTGCAATTAAATATTATAAAACAAGTTAGTTAGTTTGAAAGTGGGCGGGGAGTCCCGTGAATACCCTTAGCGCTCAAGCTATAAAGCCTATCGTGCCTGAGCCCAGCTAATAACGCCCGCTGACATAAGGCATGCAGGGATGTTTCATCAACCCTGCTGCATTTCCTGTACTCTGTCGCGACCCATTTTGTGCAAATGATAGTTTAGGTGATTGTGCTCTGTTACCATCTGAATCACTGTTCTCATGTGTTTCTTGGGTAAACTGAAGATTTCCCTGGCTCTTTCCATCCTTTACGTATAGCCCAAGATGGCTTTCGCCTGTCGGTAACCCTGAATTCGTTCCCAGTATTCCCGGTGCTTCGTTCGGATCCAGCTTTTGATAGCCATCCCGATGCTGCAAGACGCTAGTCCCAGTACCGGTTCCGGTCATATGTATTCTCTTGCTGCAACGCATTTTGCCAAATGGTCCGCCTTTTCGTTGCCCTTGATCCCAGCTCTGATGTTATGCCTGGTTTCCCAACTGCAGTTAATGTCGCTTGGCTGTCCGAGCAGATCGTAATCTATGTGTCAGCAGTGTTTTCTTCTAATAATGTCATCGATTTCTGCTCCTGACCCTACCTCTCCTCTGGAGCCATCTGTGTACCAGATTTCTCCTTGGAGGAACGAATTATCATAAGCTTTCCACATATCCCTGCTTGGGATGCAGATGCGGAAAGTTTTGGCGAAGTTGGAGCGTTTTGTTATTTTACCTTGCTTCATATCTAGAATCGGCAGTGTGCTGATGTCACTGGGGAGCCGAGTGTGTTTAGTCCCCCAAGTTCATCTATTTACTCTTGCCAGGCAACCCATAGCGTGAACCGCCCTTGCAGTTATCGCAACATGTAGAAGTTCCTTACAGAGCATGAATTCTATCGCCGCTGTCGGCGTAATCCTCATTGCTTTCGTCAAACCCCTGAACGCTAGCGTTTGTATTCGTCACAGCCTGTCCTGTATATGGCCACCAAACCACGCAGCATATATAAGCCTTGTTTCAAGGACAGCAGAGTAGAGCCCTGCAAGAATTTTAGGCCCTTGAGCCCACGTCAACACAAAGGCTCTACTGCACATCCAAAAAGTAATGACAAACTTCCTGCATTGGGGCTCCACGAGCTTTGCCCAGTTCAGTTTGCTACCTAGAATTACTCCCAGATATAAAAATGAATCTGAAAACTTGAACTGCCCGCCACAAAATACAGGAACGTCAACTTTCGGAACTTTGTAATTTCTTGTGAAAATGACCCAAGCTGGTCTTTTCCGGATTTACCAAGAGCCCTGAGCTATCGCACCCGAGCTCTTCAATGCGCAGCGCTGACCTTGTAAGACCCATCAACGTTTCCAGATGAGCTTCCCTGACTAGGATAACAAAGTCATCCACGTAGCCCCGGGTATAATATCCTTCCTCATTTAGCCTACGAAGGAGGCCGCCCACTACGATGCACCACAGGAAGGGTGACAGGATACCCTCTGTGGGCAACCTTGTGGCGCTATTCCCCTGACAAGGCGTTCGTCCCAGCTGGTTTCGAGTCTCCTCCGGCGTAGCATGCTTCCTATCCAGCTTACTAGCTGGTCTGGCACGCCACAACTCGAAGTCTCTCGACAGATGACTTATGGAGATGTATTGCTGAAGGCACCCTCTATATTCAAGAAGATGCCCACAGCACATCCCTTCTGTTCCACCTGATGCTTCAATTTTGACACAACAGCATGCAGCGAAGTTTCTACCGAGCAGTCTGCCCGAAAGGCGTGCTGCCCTCTGTGCAGCGGGGAAGCTACGTAAAAGCACCTCATCGCTGATATATTTCTCGACCAGCTTCTCTAACGTCTTCAGCATGAAGCACGTTAAGCTGATTAGCCGAAAATCATTTGCAGCAGTCTAACCCGCCTTCCCAGGTTTGGGAATGAAGGCCTCTCTGCCATGCTTTCATGCTGATGGCACGTGTTTTAGGCCAACGCTTGTCCTAAATAGTTTCGTCAGTGGAGAGATGACGAACTCCATGCCCTTTTGTAAGAGCGCTGGATAGACGCCATTAGCCCCTGGCGATTTAAAGGGGCAGAAGGACGCAACGGCGCATTCCATCTTCTTGTTACCAACGACCTTGGCGGCAAAATCGAATCGGCCCTTTCCTTCCCTGGGCCCCAGCCTTTCACCGCTTGGTCGGCTTGAAATCCCTCAAAACCGGGGAAGTGAACTTCCATCAGGTGATTCAGCGTTGCTTCTTCGTCTTCAGCAAACTCACCATCATCGAGCCCTATGCTCCTGAGGCGAGTTTCCGAATTTTTTTCCAGGATCTTCTGGAGCCTCGCCGTTTCTGGAATATTCTTCGATTTGTCGTAGAATCCCCTCAAATCCTCCTGTTTATACATACTTATATTTTTATTGTATTCATACTGAATCGTCTTATAGATGTCCCAGTCTGCAGGCAATTAAATTCTGTTTGCCTTGCTGCACAACGCTCTAGTCTTTTCACGTAGCTATTCCAGATGGTTGTTCCACTATTCTGCTCCTTAACCTAGACTTAATTGTGCTTGTATGGCAATTGTTCCCATGTGATGTAGTCAGAGTCCTTCGTAGAAAATCCGCGGCGTGCTCTAACTCATCTATGGTACTATAGCTTGTAGGGAATTCCACAAGCCTGCCTTTGAGTTTTTCTAGAGTTAGCCGGAACAAGATATATTTGTGGTCTGAAAGAGACTTCCGTCGGAGACTCTCCAGCCTGTAACCTTGCTCCGCAGTGCATCCGAGCATAGAGTCAAATCGAGAACCTCACTTCTGTTTTCAATCTGAAATGTGGGACTATCACCCTGATTCAGAATCTTCAGCTCAGTGCCCACTAGGTATTCGATCAAATCTCTACCTCTGTCATTGATGTTTGTGCTCTTGCACACCGTATGGTGGGAGTTTGCATCACAACCCAATAGCAGAGGAATCCTATTCTCATGGCAATGCCAAATTAAAGCCTGCACGTCTCTGGGAGGTGAGGGTCCCTCAGCATCGCCCCAGAAATAAGCCTTAATAACGGTGAGATCCCTGGAGCAGAGCTTAGGCACAAAGATTGCATCTATGCCCTTGACGGCTAGCCATGCCCTTGGTGTTTTTCCGCGCGGTCCCTTATATATGGAGCCACACCCTACCAAGCCACTAATCCTTTCCCTGTATAACCAGGGTTCTTGGATTCGGGCAATCCCCATCTGCACCACAGACATACGCCTGGTTGGATGCCCCGAGGCGCCTTTGCTGTGGTGATTGTGATTCCTGTCTCAGGCATTAATAGACTAATTCAGGACGTCTCCTGAAGTACATCCTCCTCCTGCCCGTAAACCGAGCAGAAGGAGTCGCCCAATACGATGATGCGATATCTAAGATCCCTTGTGAGGAGCCTTGGTTGGTTTTCGATAGCTGAAATGTACAAGTTCTTCATTTTTGCGCACCGCCAAGGTGGATGGCCCCTGGGGAGCCCTCCACCCTTGGCGGTGGGTTAGATGAGGGCTCCGGATCGGAGCCCTCATTATTTTTGTTTTTATTTGCCGTATTGCCAATTATGGTACCACGAGTAACGAGTGAAAAAAGAACACACCTTGCAGAGCCCCGCTTGCTGGGGGCGGCTCTATATACTATAGGATTCGACTTGGTGTACCAAAGTCTCCGTTGAGACACCTCCTTTGTGACCCCGACGTGTAAGCCTCGACTGAGGGGGACATGCCGGAGTGTTCAAGGATTTTTTTAACCCTGGTGCCATTCACCCCTTGACACGGAGATCACATAATGGCTTGGGAGCTATTACCCCTTGGGAGGGTCGCTCCCTAGTTTAGGTCCCGCAGACTAGAATCCATGAGTTCCAAAGCGCAGCCACACCTTGCGATGCAGTCCCTCTGGTTCACCACCTTCAGGTCTCTAGTCCGATTAGACCCCTGAGCCCTCCGTCCAGCTACAAGGAAACGCGATCTCCAGGGAGAGTTATCAAACATGAGACAGATTTAATTTTTTCTTGATTTTATAGGCATCGCTAGAGTATTCTGCATGTGTATATAAAATTTCAAACATTTTCAATAATAGTTGGTTGAGTTATGACAATGTTTAAAAAAATCATTGAATTTAGGGAAAAATTTATTTCATTCTTTCAATTTTATTATTTAAAATGTTCATGAGGAAAAAAACTTCAAATAGAGAAGAGTTCAGTCTTGTCATTTTCTACAAATCCGTATTTTTTTAAATTTTAATTTTTTAGCTTTTAAATTTGGATATAACGAAACGTTTTAACAATACTTTTTAGCACTGTCCATTTGCGATACGACAGTGTAGTTGCGTCAGTGTGTGTATTTTGGCGTCCCTGCATCGACAAAAAAATTGTTGGTGTAGAATTCAAGTTGAAGATTTTTTTTTAAATTGAAAATATTTTCAAAACTGGGAATTATATTTCAAATAAAGTAAAATAACAGAAGAATCTTAAATTAATCTGTGAACCAAATTTCCTTTTATTCAACACAAAAATGTCTAATCCATATATATTGTTCTTTTGAAAGTCATACTTCAAAATTAAAAATTTTTTAAAAATAAAAAACGTTTGAAATTGTAAATTTTGACTTAAAAACGTTCCATAAATAATAGTTTTATATTAAGACTTTCATAATTAGATCGTCTGACACTTAAACGTTTAAAATTGAAACATCTAATAAATTATTATTATTATTATACCATTAAGCCAAATCCCTTTCGGGGTAAGCATGACTCACTCGGTTCTAGGCTCGTTATACGGTAGGAGATCAAGCAATTCAGTATACGAGGCGGGAGAAGGGGGGAGGGGGTACAAATTTTTAGAATAATCTAGAATTGTCGTTTTACTTATTGAAACAACACCTTCGTCCCACAAAACTGCTCTTTGGATAAAAATTCATATTTTGTTAAAAATTGAACTATTTGGTTAAAAGTTTATCATTTTTTGTTGAAATTTCAACTATTTGATTGAAAGTTGAACTACTTTGTTAACAAAAATTTTGTTTAATCCACCTTTTTCATTGAAAATTTAACTTTTTTGTTGAAGATTCGTTTTTCGTTTCGTTGAATATTAATTTGAAAATTTAGCTATTTCATTTTTGGTTGAAAATGTATTCTTCATAGGTTAAAAAATTAATTGTTTGTTAGATAATTAATTTTTCATTGATTAGTAATAATTTCGGGTTGAAAATTAAACTGGTAGACAAATCGTCTTTTTTTGGTTTCAAAATTCATCAATTCTCTTGAAAATTGATGTATTTAGTTAAAAATTCGTCTTTTCCGGTAGAACATTAATCTTCTTTGTGAAAAGTTCATTTTTTTAAATAAAAATTGAACTATTTGGTTAAAAATTTATCATTTTTGGTTGAAAAATCAACTATTTAGTTGAAACTTGAACTACTTTGTCAAAAATGTATTTTTTAATTCACCATTTTGGTTGAAAATTTAATTTTCTTGTTAAAAATTTGAGTTTTTTTTTTGTTAGAAATTAATTTGTATATCTGAAAATTTAACTATTTCATTTTGGGATGGAAATGTCTTGATTGAAAGTTTAACTCCTTGGCTGCAATTCGAACTACTTTGTTAAAAATTAATTTTTTTAATTAACCTTTTTGGTTGAAAGTTTCACTTCTATGTTGAAAATTCGTATTTTTTTTCGTTAAAAATTAATTTTTATATCTGAAAATTTAGCCAATTTATTGTTTGGTTGGGAATTTATCCTTCATAAGTTAAAAAATGTACTGCTTGGTAGAAAATTCATGTATTTTCTATTTTTAGTTTAAGAATATCTATTTTAGTTAAAAATTCAACCATTCATAGTTTTTATTGAAAATTCAACTATTTGGTTGAAAATTGATCATTTTTGGTTGGAAGTTCAACTATTTAGTTGAAACTTGAACTACTTTGTTAAAAATACAATTCGTATTTTTTTGGTAGAAAATTTATGTATTTTCTTGAAAATTCATCTTTTTGGTTGAAAAATTCATCTTTTTCGTTCAAAATTCATCTTTTTGGTTGAGAATCCAACTATTTGTTTAAAAATTCGTCTTCTTTGTTTTAATCTTTTCTTTTGTTGAAAATTAATGTCTTAAACTAAGTATTTGACGATTCCATTTTTGGTTCAAAAAATATCAGTGGGGCAAAGGTGACTTTGCTTATAACATCGCTATTATTTAACAATTTTAATTCTACTTTGCATTAAATAAATCTTTTTTATTATAGAGATAGTGCTACTTACTAAAATCTTGAAAATTGACGTGGTAAAAGAAAAATTATGCAGAACACAGTTTTGACCACGAAAGAATGAAAGATTCGCTTTATCTGTCGATATTTCGGCAAATAAAACAATATCACATAATGTGATTATAATAATTAAACGTAATTCAAGTTGCAAATATATTAAATACCGTAAATAATTGAAGCCTAACCAGCGGGACAAGCGCGACCAAGATCATAGTTTACAAGTGCTCAGGTGGTACACGTATCATAAGTTTGGTCGATAAATGATCGGTAATGTGGAACAGCCACTTATCTTCTGGGCTACACGCAAGGAACTATGTATTGAATATTATTATTCTCAATCCAGTCGGTAGAGCAGTTTTTTTGTATTGGTACGGTAGAAACATTTGCGTGTGTCCGTTTCTAGTAGAATGTCAAAGAATAAAAGGTTATATCACAGCTATCACTATTTTTATTGAAAATAACTTATTCTTCTTGCTGGATATGTTTAAAGGGCACTTTTCCAGTACATAAAACACCACAGAATTATTTCGGTCTTACGATCAATTTAGAAAAAAAAGGAATTGAGTCAAAATTCCTTTTTATTATGACGTTTCGGCCTCATCTGTGGGCCTTCATCAGAAACAAACATCTGTTATGAAAGTATAAATAATTAGTAATAATAAAAAATACATACAAAAAAATAAATTAGATGTATAAAACAAATTTTTATCTGAGCATGTGACAGACATAACTTTTTTTGTAAATAAAATATCGGGCTGAAACTTTGGAAAATGTATGAGAAGACAATAAACTACGTTTACGTACTTTATTTGAGGAGGAATTTCGCAAAAAATTAGTTTCGAAGAAATTAAAACTGGGTGGAGTTTTTGAACCTAAGAACTTTTTTTATAACTGAAATATCGGCTTCAAACTTTGAGAAATGCAAGAGCTGACAAATAAAGTACGTTTATGTGCATCATTTGAGTATAAAAGATGCAAAAAGAAAAATTCGAACTAAATGTCAACTCCGGTCGCCAGTTCGGTCGGTATTCGCATGGGCACGAAAATGCGAAGTCTGGCGGCCACTTAACGAGGCCAATAACGATTTCAATACTTACATAATTCAACAATGAAACGACATATTTCACTCAATTTCGGATGTAGACGAGACAGCTGATAGAGCCTCGTTTAGTGGCCGCCAGACTTCGCATTTTCATGTCCATCGCGAATACAGACCGAACTGGCAACCGGAGTTGACATTTAGTTCGAATTTTTCTTTTTGCATCGTTTATACTCAAATGATGTACATAAACGTACTTTACTGTCGGCTCTTGCAATTCTTAAAGTTTGAAGCCGATATTTCACTTATAAAAAAAGTTCTTAGGTTAAAAAAATTGCACTCAGTTTTAATTTCTTTGAAAATAATTTTTTGCGAAATTCCTCCTCGAATAAAGTACGTCAACGTAGTTTATTAACTTCTCATTCATTTTCCAAAGTTTCAGCCCTATATTTTATTTAAAAAAAAAGTTCTCAGATTCAAAAAAAAATTCGGAAAATTGAAAAAGTGAGGTCGGCAATGTAGGTATTTATGTCTGTCACATGCCCTTAGAGGCAATAATCGGCGTCAATCCTAACATACGTCGAAGCGAACGACAATATTTAAAATTTCGTATTAAGTCAGTTCATTATGAAATTGTAAAAAAGTTTTGGGAAACTATTGAGATCAAAAGAAATTTCCCAATATGTTCAAAAAAGTTCACATTTTGTAGTTAAAAAAGCTGTAAAAACAGCAAACAAACTGATGTGACATAAACAACAAATAAATGAATATAAGGCCTAAGAAAGTTGTAGTGATAGATGGACAAAATCAATTCCAAATGAAAAGCGCGCTAAATACAATGGGAATTCAATTTAATTGATGATGCTATTATAATATTGATTCACGTTAAGAATTTCAGTTTTTGAATTAATAGATACTTTTATATATTTATTTATGAAAATTGATTCCTGAAATTTTCTTTTATAAGAGTTGTTTTCCTTAGCAAGAATTTTAATATTTTTTAAATCGAAATCAAAATAATGATCAAAATTCCAAGAATGTTGTGAGAGGCCCGTATTTAAGTTGCCAATTCTACAATCCCTTTTATGTTCGGATATTCTGTTTTTTAACCGACGACCAGTTTCACCTATATAAACTTTATTGCATCCTTCACATTTTATTACATAAACAACATTAGAGATATTATCAATTTTTTCAGTCTTTTATATTAGTGAAACATTTTTTTAATATTTGATCATTTCTAAAATATACATTAACAGCAAACTTTTTTAACGCATTCTTTAATCTTTCTGATAAACCTTGTACATAAGGCAATGAAACCCGTAAATCAGTTTGTCTATAATTTTCAAGCCTTTTGTTCTTTTTTTAATTTTTAATTGAGCTATTGTAAATTTCATGTACTTTTTCTTTAATGACACTTTGAATTAACGGTAGTGGATAATTATTTTGTTGCAAAGTAATTTTTAATTGGTCTAAGTTTTCTTTTCTAAAATTGATGTCACTTAGTTTAATACACCTAATAATTAAACCTTTAATTAATCCAATTTTTTGACTAAATTGATGGTGAGAATAGTAAGTCAAATATTGGCCTGACCATAACGGTTTTTAAACCAATTAGTAATTAAATTTCCATTTTTAGTTTTTGTGATAGACAGATCTAAAAAATTTAGAGTATTATTGTTTTCTATTTCCAAAGTAAACTGTAGAGATTCTTCTATACTATTGAATGTGTTAATTAGTTCTTGGACTTCATCTGTAGGAACAATAGTAAAAATATCGCCCACGTAACGCTTAAAGAAAAGTGGTTTGAAGCTTAATTTTGATAAGGCTCTATTTTCAACATCTTCTAAAACAAGATTAGATGCAATAGGTGATAAACGTGAACCCATCGGACAACCAGAAATTTTTTTAATAAAATTTTTGATTAAATGAAAAAACAGTATTATTAAAAACCGTTCTGACAGCTATTAAAATCTCTGACTTTGATATTTTAGTTAAATTTTTATGTACTTGTAATTTTTCTTCTATAACGTCCAAAACTAAATCCAACGGAATGTTATCAAACATAGATATAATATCTAGTGAAACAAGTGAATGTGTGATAGGAACATTAAAATTATTAATTTTTTCTTTAAAGCTCCAACTATCTCTTATAAATGAATCAGTTTTTCCAGATACTGGCTGTAGGAGATTAGATAAGAATTTTGCTAAATTGTAAGTTGGAGAACCAATAGTAGAGACAATTAATCTCCATTTTAATTCTGGCTTGTGAATTTTGGGAAGGGCATATGCTTTTGCTGTCACACAATCATGGTTTTTTAATTTATAAGCTAAATTTTCATTTATGTATCTTTTTTTCTCCCATATAGAAATAATATCATTACATTTTTCTTCTATGGACGGAACTAAACTAGTGTTAACTTTATTATATAAAGTATTATTCTGTAAAAGATATTCAATAGTTGATTTGTAGTCTTCTGAATTTGCAGCCACTAAGATATTACCTTTGTCTGCTTTTACAAAGATAACATCCCTGTGGTCATTTTTGAATTTCGTAGTAATATCTGAAATTTGATTGGACTTTTTAAATACAAATTTTGAAATACAGCTTGTGAGAAATAATTAAATTATGAAATCATTAGTGTAAATGATACACATAGAAATATGATATGAAATATAATAATCATTGATTGTTAACTGTTCGGCGCTGCCCTTCCTTACCCTACTTAGTTAAAAATTTACCTACTTTTATGAAAATTTGACAATTTGGTGGATAATTAATTTTTTGGTTGAAAATTAATATTTTCGGGTTGAAAATTCAACTATTTTGTAGATAAATCATCTTTTTGGCTTCAAAATTCAACAATTCTGTTGAAAATTGATGTAGTTAAAAATTCGTCTCTTTTGGTAGAACATTAATCTTTTTGGAGGAAAATTCATTTATTTGTAAAAAATTTAACTACTTCGTGAAGAATTATTTTTTTTAATTCACCTTTCCGGTTGAAAATTTAATTTTTTTGTTGAAAATTCGTGTTTTTTTGTTTTCTTAAAAGTTAATTTTTACATCTGCAAATTCAGCTGTTTTATTTTTGTATCGCACTTCATCATACATGAGTTGAAAAATTAACTGTTCGGTAGAAAATTCATGTAATTTTTTGAAAAATCGTATTTTTAGTTAGAAAATTAATCTTGTTTGTTCAAAATTCATATTTTTGGTTGAGGATTTAACTATTTTTTCAAAAATTTGTCTTCTTTGTTTCAATTAAACTGGTTGAAAATTCTTTTTTTTTCTAAATTCTATTTTTCGAGATTCTATTTCAAGATTCTATTTTTGGTTCAAAAAATATCTGTTTTAGTTGAAAATTCAACTATTTGGTCTGAAAGTCATCTTTATAGATTGAAAAACCATTATTTTGGTAAGAAAAGTAATCTTTCTTGGTTGAAAATGAATTGTTTTTGGTTTAAATTCGTGTTTTTGTCTTGAAAATTAAACTATTTGGTTAAAGTTCAACTATTTTATTGCAAATTTTTTGTTTTTGCTTGAAAGTTAAACTTTTTGGTTTTTAATGCAACTTTTTGAATACAACTTCATTTTGCTGTTGTGGAGAATTAATTGTTTTAGGTTGATAATTCATTTCTTTCAGTAGAAAATCTGCTTTGATTGAAAATGCAACTACTTTGTTGAAAATGCAATATATTTCGATTTGAAATCTGAGGAATTCAAAGTGTTATATATTAAATTAAATATGGTATTTACATTAATTTTATTTAATAGTATGTTACATTCCGAGTAATGCATATTATTTTTCATATCAAATCTATTGAAAATTCGAGTTTCGGTACCTGTAGAGCGGGTTGAAACATGTTGTTTGGATCCCTAGAGTTGAAATATTTTGTTTCAGCCCTAGGGTTTTTGACAACGGAGTTTCAACCCTAGGGCTGAAACAAAATGTTTCAACCCGATGAAAAAGAATGTATTCCCCTATTTTCATGAAAGATCATTCCATTTTCCCTGTTTTGTGAGAAATTTGGCCTACGTTACTTGGGGCGGGGGGCGCGCAAATATCTGGTCATAGACGAGTGGGTGGGAGGGGGTAAATAGCCCAAAATTGATAACGTAGTTTATGGACGGCCCTTTAATACTATTCAAAACATTTATTTTCTTTTTGTAAATTAAAACGATAAAATGATTCCAACTGCACTTCCGGCAGGAAAAAACCCCGGAAGTGGTAGAATTCTGTCATCGAATCATCATAGAAAGACCGGGTCACGTGCGTTCTGAACTCAGGCTAGTGAAAGTGCCTATAAGTCAGCCCCACCTGTGAATATTGGATTGGAACTTCTGCACCTGATTCGTCCTGTTTGAAGTCGTCTGGGGCAAATCGCGCCGGACCCGGGACCTGGTAACGTGCAGAAAGTTCCTCCGATTTTTTAGAAGACGCGATTTATTTTTATTTTGTCATTTTTACTAACATTTATTTAAATTCATTAAAGAAACCTGGTGCGATTTTCAACAATAATAAATTATAGTTAAAGAATCTATCAAAATAATTAAAGTTTTGTGTTTTCTAAGTTTAAGTGACAAGTGACTTTCAGATTAAAGTGCACGTTCAGTTAGAATTTGAAATAATGAAGAAATAAACTAGCGATCTTATTGGGCGCGTGAGAAATTTTGTAATAAGTGATTGTTCAGATTTTTTTTAAGGCTGCGAAACTTGGATACATATTTTCTAAGATGGGTTTTTTATTTTGCGGATTTATTCTAATGGTAAGTTTTACTTAGAAATTAAAGTATCAAGGCAAATTTATTTGTTAATTGCAGTTAGAAAATTATTTTCCTCAAAGGAATTTCGAAAACTTTTAAATTTGTTAAATAAAATTTTATACAAAATAGTAATAATGATGGATTAAACAAATTGTGTATTAGGAGTAATTTTGTCTTTATAATGTATAAGAAATTGCTTAGTTTAACTGAATTTATGAACTCGCTAATTAAACAATTAATTTTTTTTATGCATGCAAATTATAGATTACCTGATTCACCTTTTGTAAATGAATGGTTCCCATGCTTGGAAACGAGTACATGGTATCCTGCCTCTGAATCCACTTGCTTTAATTAATAAATATATTCCACAAATTTTTTTTTAATTAAAGAAAATTGATACTTATAATGTAAATTTTTTAATTTTTCTTGGAAGTAATTGAACAAAATTGTTCATGAATTTTCAGTTATATTTTTGTGTAATTTCCATAGAAATCCTGTAGAAATTGCCGAAAATATTTTTAGAAATACAATTCCTCTAAATTCCTGTCGAATTAAAAAATTTTGTAGAATTTCTATCCAATTGCGAAGAAATGACGAATTTCTACGGAATTCTAATGAAATTTCAGTGTAATTTTCAAGCGGTTTGAAAATAACTTTAATGAAATTTTCGGTGGAATTAGAATTTTTTCTGGAATCAAATTTTAGTTCTTCTATAAATTTTCAAAAATACATTTTTGATATTTATGGTAATTTTTTGTAATATTTTTTGTATATTCTCGTAAGATGTAAAGTAATTTCTTTAGTTGATAATTTGTCGAGAATTGTGATGGAATTTCCATACAAAATAGTTTGTTAAAAAATTGAATGGAATTTCACGCAATTTCTGTAAAATTTTAATTCAATTTGTCAACAAATTTACAATATAAGTGCGAAGTTTATGGAACTTTGTTCAAATTTTGATAGAATTTCTTTGGAATTTTAGTAACAGTTTTCTGTAATTTCCATGGAAATTATAGTAAATATTTCTTAATATTTTTAGAAATACAATTATACTAAATTCCTATGGAATTTTGAAATTTTTATGGAATTGCGAAGAAATGACGAACTTCTACGGAATTCTAGTGAAATTTCAGTGAAATTTTAATGCATTTTGAAAAAAATTTTAATGGAATTTTCGGTGGAATTGAAAAATTTGCCTGGAATTTCATTTCATTTCTTCAATCAGTTTAAAAAAATAATTTGTGAGATTTATGGTAATTTTGCGTCATATTTTTTGTATATTCTCGTAAGGTATGGAATTTTCTTTTGTTGGTAATTTGTCGAGAATTTTGATGGAATTTCCATAAAAAATATTTTGTTCAAAAATTTCATGGAATTTCACGCAATTTCTGTAAAATTTATATTCAATTTGTGAACAAATTAATAAAATTTCCATAGAATTTCTTTGGAATTTTAGTCATAGTTTTCTGTAGTTTCTATAGAATTTTTTGATAATTTTTTGGTAAATTGTATAGTGAATTCTTATGGAACTTCAATGTAATTTTTATGTAATTTTTTTAGAATTGATTGATTTCCATGAAAAATCTTTTACAACGAAATATCATGCAGATAAAAGTAAAATTCTGTAGAAATTCCAAAAAAATGCAAACTTTTGAAATGTTAGGTCGAAATTACGTCACAATGGTTTTATGTACAGAAATTCCATGTGGAATTTCCAGTGAATCATTACTAAACAATTTTTGCATCAAGTTTTTAGTGAAAATCCTATTAAATTCCGAATGGAATCCCATAAATAATAAATGAAATAAAAAAAGCAAAATTTCAAAAAGGTGTTGCAGTAAAAATGGACTTTTAACTAGAAACAGTCTTTTTTTTTCAAAATAAGAGTATTGGATGATGAATTTCTCTCGAAATCGATTAGTCAAATAACTGATCAGACCTACCAGCAAGATTTGAAATTGACGGCACGGTCGTGAAAGTACTTTAATACCGCTGGAATAAATGATGCCTATTCAATGGGAACGCTTTTAATAGTCGCACCTATACTTCGTCATTCCGGTCAATGGAGAAAAATTTTAATTTTTGTTTTCACAGAGAGAGCTCCATTCAAAAATAATATTAATGTTTTTTATTGAAAAAAGTTTCATCTTCAATTGAAGAGAAAATAAAACTGACAAAAGAAAGAAAATTAAGTCTACAAAAAAAGTTTGTAAAAAAATGATTGAATGAGGAACTCAACTCAAAGATTTAGATACTTTCTCCTTAATCACTTTATGAAGCCTCTTTATGTCGAATTCTCATTCTCATTTTTTTGCATAATTATAATTAATAATGATAATGATGACAGATTCATTACTTGGATCTGAAAAAAATTTGATTTGAGGGGATAATTCATCGTTGATAATTTGGAGAAATCTAATTGGGACAAATTGAGATAAAATGGCTCAATTAGAGTGGATCTTCAGAGAAGAAATTCAAACGTTGTAAATCGTGTTCACACTTAAATGATCTTTGTTTTGAAATACCAGTTTTTGATGTAAAACGCTAACGTAACCTAAAATTGTTTTAAACTTTTGGAACCTTTAAAATCTAGGGGAACATGGGGCAAGACGGGACGATTTTGCTTTAGGATTTTTTTTCTCATACTAAAATACTTTTTTCCGGATTCAACACTATAGGTGCCTTAAACAACTAATGATGTACTAAAAAAAATTTCGCGTTGAAAAAATGCCATGTTCTACTTTTTTTATTGATTTTTGAAAGAAAGTTTTTTGTCCCGTTTTTCCCCTTGCACGGGGCAAACCGGGACGCTTTGTTAAATAAAAAATAAAATGAATCATGAACAAAATTCATTTGAAAAGACTAAACAAATAAGTAGTTCAGTTACAAGAACTTGTTGTAACAAGTTTTATTGTCCATTTTTTATATAAAAATGACCAAAATCAGGCTTTGCAAAATACGCAGACGTGAATTTCGTCTCCGTCCGTCGTTGTCGCACGAACTGCATTGGACCCACTGTTCGATCGAAAAATCGTGACAGTAAAAAGAATCGCGACTTCGATTTCTGAATTCGGCGGAAATCGAAAGCAATGTGCGCTCTACTACATCGCGCGCGGTGTCCCGTTTTGCCCCTGCTAATTCTGCCCACAAGGTACTTTTTCCAATATGACTCCCGAAAATCCCGATTATAATCCCAATCAAAAACACCTCTAAGCAAAAGAAGGGCTATTAAGTACACAAAGGAATGGTGCTGAAACAATTTTAATTAAATAAACATTTTTGTATTACTTACGTGTAGTTGAAAATCAGTCAAAATTATAAATGGTCACCAAAACGATCCATGCTTCTCATAAGTTGGAAAATAACAACAAAATTATAACAAATTGACATGCGACTCAAAACGAAGTTCCTACAATTTCCAGCAGATGGCGTTACACGACATAGGAGATGACAATGACTATTATATAATAGTCATTGTCCCGTTTTGCCCCTGTCATTATTTCGCCCCATGTTTCCCTAATTTTTTTTGTTTCATAAAATCGATTTCCAGTGCAAGACGTTAATATAACCTGAATTGTTTAAAAATTAAAAATCTTGTTCAAACTAAAATGATTTTTGTTTTAAAATACCAATTTTTGATGTAAAACGCTAACATAACCTAAAATGGTTGCAAATTGTGAATCATCTTTAAAATCTAATTTTTTTATTATAAATACTAATTTTTGACGAAAAACACAAAAAGAATCTATAAATTATGAAAAGATTCTAGATCTTGTTCAAACTACAATAATTTTTGTTAAAAATGCCAGTTTTTGGTGTAAGACGCTAACCTAACCTAAAATTGTTAAAAAATGATGATAAAAGGTTGATTTCCTAAGAAAAACGTTAATGTAACCTGAAACTGCTTAAAAAATGCAAATGTTATTCAAACTATAATGTATTTTGTTTTAAAATAATTTTTTTTGTATGTAAAACGTTAACATAACTTGACATAACTAAAACTTGTCAAAAGTTTTGCATCTTCTTTGAAATTTGTTTTTTTACATTCTCATTCTAATGAGAAGGTATTGGTTTTATGTAAAATTTGACATAGTCGGTTTTCATCAAATCTCCACGTTTTGAGACCCCCTGAGCTAGAAAAAACGATTTTTACGAAGGTGTCTGTCTGTCTGTAGTCTGTAGTCTGTCTGTCTGTCTGTCTGTCTGTCTGTCTGTCTGTCTGTCTGTCTGTAGCCACGATAACTTTCGAAAAAATGATCAGATTTGATTGAGCTTTGGCACACTTTTTTATGGCCGAAAAATAGAGAACGAGTTCGTTAACCAACTATTTTGGATGAAAATCCAAAAAGTGAGCACATTTTGAAAATTTTTGAGACCACTTTTTTGGAAGATTTGAAAATTCTATGTACGGTTATTAGTAGTACGCAAAATGACGAACAAAATATTCTTATGACTTTTCGTGATAAAAAAAAAATTACTGGAGTTATAGCATTTTCAAAATTCCAAAAAACAAACGAAAATGAACATTTTAAGCCGAAAAACGCACGATATGAAAAAAAGTCAAGAGGAGAAAAACGCTTCTTTTTGAACACCCTATAATATTTTCATAACAACTTTTTGAATTTTTTGAAAAATAAAAAATTCAAATTTTGATCGCACAAAAAATTAATGAAAAATCAAAAAAGCCATTTTGCTGTCAAACTATGCAAGATACCAGAAAAGATCATCTCACCAAAATTGTGCACCTAAAAAAGATCTACAAATTTCTTATCATCCACTTTTTGATATGACGCGCAGTTTTTGTTTTATTCGTAAAAAACAGCATTGAAAATAGAAAAATCAAATTTTCAGACTAATATTACCAGCTACGAAAAAATGATTGAAACAAAATTTGTTCATCCAAGAAAGTGGTACAAATTTATTGTGACTCATGTTTCGATAGGATGCGTGGTTTTTGTTTTATTCGTGAAAATAACATTGACAGTAAAAAAAATCAAATTTTTGAAAAAACAATGCAAGGTACGAAAACATATAAATGAACAAAAATTTTGCATTCAAAAAAGACTTACAAACCCGTAATCAATTTTTGTGGTAAGAAAATATTCAAAATGAAAAAATTAACTTTTTTGATAAACGGCACAAGCTAAAATAAAATGTTAACTAATAAAATTTGTCGCCTGAATTATATCATTACTTTTCATTTGAAATCAAATACAAATTTAGTAATTTGTATATGAAGAACATATAACACGAAGCGCAAAGTGCGCGCTCAGTGTATTTACCAAATCGCACGCCGTAAGTGCGCTCAAACTTTTTTGTTTCTATCATACGGTTCAAATGATTTTCAAATCAAATATCGAGCGCGAAGCGCGAGTGTCTGGATGAGAATGTGTTCCTTAAGGTCGATAGAACCTTGAGTAAATAAAGTTCCTTTGCAGTCTAAAATGAAAACAAACTTAACAATCACTTAATATGTAGAGGTTTTGATAATTTCATAAGATTTGCAAACAAACTTTTTCTTTTCATCGAAGTCGAACACGAAGTTCAGAAATCTAGAGGAGCCGAGCGTAAAGCGCGATGCAAATACGCCCGAGCGCGCAGCGCGAGGTGAATATATAATCGAGCGCGAAGCGCGAGATAAATATATGATCGAGCGCGAAGCGCGAGATCCAACAGTCGCGCGCCCTAGGCGCGCTCAAACTTGCGAGCGAAGCGAGCCGCGCGCGAAGCGCGCCATGAGAATGTGCCCGCGAAGCGGGCAGATTTTTTTTCATTAAAAATACCAATTCTCGATGAAAAACACTAAAATAATCAAAAATTATTAAAAGGTTATAAATCTTTTTCCTTAAATTGTTTAAGAAAATTATAAATGCCAATTTTATTGTGAAACGCTTCAACGTAAATTAAAACTGTTTGAAAAAATTATGAAGCTTCAAAATCAAATGTATTTTGTTTAAAAATCCCGATTTTGAATGGAAATGTTGACATAACCTCAAACTGTTCAAAAATAAAAAATCTTGTTCAAACTATGATTTTTGTTTTAAAATATCAATTTTTGGCGTAAAGCCCCAACATAAACTAAAATTGTTACAAATTGTGGATCGTCTTTAAAATATAATTTTTAAATTGAAAATACCAATTTCTGACAAAAAACACTATAATAATAAAAAATTATTGAAAGATTCTAAATCTTGTTCAAATTATAATGATTTTGGTTTTAAAATGCCAATTTTATTGTGAAACGCTTTAAGGCCATGCTATACATTAGTCACGTGACTCAGCCAGTCCTGAGATCGATATTTTTTGTCCCATATTTAAAAATAAAAGTTAAAATAAAGCGGAAAAAATTTGGGAAAATATTAATAAATATAAAAGGACAGTGTGTGGTAAAGCATAGAGTTGGGGAAGAAAAAAAAAGTTATTATTGGAATAACAAATATCGACCGGCACAATGCAGAAGTTTCTTCTCGGTCGGTAAGGAAGAATATCCGCTGTTGTGAATTTCTTTATTCATTACATTTTTTCTTCAATATTTCGAGCTAAATGTTGTATACAAACGCAGATTACTGTTTCCTGATGCTTTCCCCAAAGTTTCAACTCGATATCTCATTTTGTGTGGACATGAGTTGTTGCACAAAAAATGCTAATATTGCTCCGGTTTTATTTTCTTCAAAATAATTTTTTTCTCAATTTCGAGCCAAATGTTGTATACAAACGTAGATTATTGTTTCTTGAGGCTTTCCCCAAAATTTAAACTCGATATCTCATTCGGTGTGGACGTGAGTTGTTGCAAAAAAAATTATCGATAATTTAGGTCACGTGACCCATGTATAACATGGCCTTAACGTAAATTAAAACTGTTTGAAAAAATTATGAACATTCAAAATCAAATGTATTTTGTTTCAAAATCCCAATTTTGAATGGAAAACGTTGACATAACCTCAAACTGTTCAAAAATAAAACATCTTGTTCAAACTATGGTTTTTGTTTTTAAATATCATTTTTTGGCGTAAAGCGCTATCATAAACTAAAATTGTTACAAATTGTGAATCTTCTTTAAAATCTAATTTTTTGATTGAAAATACCAATTTCCGACGAAAAAGACTAAAATAATAAAAAATTATTAAAAGATTCTAAATCTTGTTCAAGTTATAATGATTTTTGTTTTAAAATATCAATTTTATTGTGAAACGCTGTAACGTTAACTAAAATTGTTTAAAAAAATTATGAACCTTCAAAATCTAATGTTTTTTGTTTTAAAAAACCGATTTTGTCAGTGGGAAACGTTAATATAATCTAAAACTGTTCAAAAATTAAAAATCTTGTTCAAACTATAATAATATTTTTTTTTTTCAATCAAAAATCCCTCTCATGTTGGAATGATTAAAAATTAATCCAGCAAGTATATTAAATGACGTCGACATTCAACTTGTAGGAGTTGTGTGTTAGTTAGAGCATCAGACAGGAAATCTGAAATACCTGGAGTTCGAATTCCAGCGGAGTTAGAGAGATTTTTTTCACAACTTATAAAATTAATAATCAATATTAAAAAAATATTGATTTTAGGCCATGTAGACAAAAAACATTAACATCATATTATTCATAATAATGATTGTTTTAAAATATCAGTTTTTGTATGAAACGCTAACCTCACCTAAAATTGTTTTAAAAACGTGTAAACCTTTGAAGTCTAATGATTTTTGTTTTCAATAATCGATTTTCTGTGAAAAAACGTTATAATAACCTGTAATAGTTCTAAAATTTTAAATCTTCTTCCGACTATAATCGTTTTGGTTTTCAAATACTCATTTTTTGTATGTAACGCAAAGATAACCTAAAAATGTTACAAACTGTGAATCGTCTTTAAAATCGGATTTTTTAATTAAAAATTCCAATTTCCGACGAAAAATACTAGAATAATCCAAAATTGTTATGATTGTAATGATTTTTAGTTAAAAATGTCAATTTCTGATGAAAAACGAGAAATCAAAAAACGCAATTTGTTAAAAAAAATGTTAACCTCTGAAATATAATAATTCATTGCGATTAAAAATATCCATTACTGCGTAAAGCGCTAACATAACCTAAAATTGTTCTAACGGAGAGATGATGATTTTGATATGAAAATGCTCATTTCCAGTGAAAAAAACTAACACAACCTAACGTTTTTTTAAATCTGGAGTCTTTTTCGAAAGTTTATGATTTTATATTAAAATCCTTTTTTTTTCAATACTAATTTCACGCAAAAAGCACTATCAGAAAACATGTATAATATTTACAATAATTTAATAGATAATTTGTACATTTAATTTTCAAATTTCAAATTTAAGACGTATATATATATATATATATATATATATATTTAATTAATTAATGAAAAATTAGTTACACCACTTTTTTTAGACATGAAAATTGAAATTAAAAACACTTTTTCTTTTGATAGAGTCTTTCCAATAAAAAGTGATTCCCTGTCTAGTAAAAAAAGGATCTACTCGCCTGATTAATGGACCCTCAACAAAATTAGATTCAGAAGGTTTTTTGCACATCCAGAGCAATAAAAGTGCTAATCATTCTTCAATGTCTTCATTCTTTTTAATGCTCGACTGTAGCAACTTCTTCTCAATCTATTTTCAAAAATGTTTTATTGTATGAATAATTTTTTGTAATTTTTATTCTTTGAATTAAAATAGAATGTTTCATTCCTAAATCTATTTTTGTGATATCAGAATTGAATTAAGGAACTTCATTAACAAAAATCTGTAATGGAATTTTTGTTTAAAATGGCATTTGCAATTTTTAATTTTTAATTATTTAAGAATTTTAATTAAATTTAATTAAAATTATTTTTTAAATTAATTAAATTTAACAGAAAATTTAATTTCAAACTTTTAAATTTATAGTTGAATTTTTATTAAAATGAAATCTTTTTTATAGAAATCCATTTGGAAATATTAAATCAGTATTGAGTCACAGTTGACTTTTTTTAGCGTCGAGTCATAAAGAAGAGTGACCCTGGCTATGGAACTGTATGTCTCATTTCAATGAGAGCAGAATATTTTCAAAATGATGTTGTATCTTATTTAGTTTCATTGAATGTTTCGCTATCAACTAAGATTTCGAAATCGAACAATTGTTTTATTTTCGGCAAAAAAAATAATGAAAATAAACAATTCCATTTTTCCGTCAAACTGTGCAAGATACGGAAAAATATGAACAGAAAAAAAATTATGCACCGCAAAAAGATCTACAAATTTGTTATTAATCATTTTTTAATAGGACGCATACTTTTTGTTTTAATCGTAAAAAATAACATTCATAAAAAAAATGTGGACAAACGACACAAGCTACGAAAAAAATGAATAGATAAAAATTGTTCACCCAAAAAAGATCTACAAATTTTTCAAAAATTATTTTTTGATGGATGCATATTAGGGTGGTCCAAATTTTTTTTTCTCGAATTTTCATGTTTATCGCCTGGAAATTTGTTCAAATCCACACAAAAAATTATATGTTTTTGTTTGAAAAAAAAAAGATATTCAGAGGTGGCGCAAGCCCCATGAAGTTTAACACGTATTTCCCATAAGAAAACAAGAAGTTTTTGTAAATGTTACTCAGAATCGTGAATATTAAAAGAATCGTGTTAAAACTCAACATTTATCTTTGAAATTAGCTATATAATACAAATGAATAATTAATTTTTGAATATCATCCTTATAAGTCTGTTTTATAGATTTCCCTCCAAAAAAACCCTATAAGTGAAAAAATGCGTTTTTGCGAGTTTTTAGCGTTAATTATGATTTTTTTGCAGTTTTTATAATGCAAATTGTTTCTACTATACGAAATACTACTTTATACTGATAATGAGATGTTTAAATACATTTTTGAAGCAATTTGTTATTGTTTTTAGCCATTTCCTTTTCCATTTTATTTTCTTCACTTCTGGTCCAATTTTCAATTAGAGGGAGAAAAAAATTAATTAATTTGAACAAAAGTAATTGCTTATACAATTTATCAGTATTGTTAATAATATTCTCTTCGAATAATGCTAGAAAATTCCAGTTTTTTCAAAAAATTTTCACTTTTCGTTCAATTTTCAATTAGCGTGAGGTAACTAATTAATTAAAGTTAACAAAATTAATTATTCAAAAAATGTATTCCTATTGTTAATAATATTCAATTTGAATAATGCTAGAAAGTTGCCGGTTTTTTCTGACTTTTTCAACTATTTGTTTACTTTCCACTTGGATTGAGTTAATAATTAATTCAATTTAGCAAAAATAATTATTTAAACAAATCATGATTGTTTATAAGTATCTTCTTCTTTATTATTGCTAGATAGTTGCGGTTTCTTTTGAAATTTTTAACTTTTTTACCCACTTTTTACTTAGTAAATTAATTAATAAAGTAAGCTAACAAACATAGTTGATTAAACAAATTATTATTGTTTAGAACTAAATTCTTTCAGAGTAATGCTAGAAAGTTGCTTTTTTCTGAAATCTTTAGTTTTTCTTTGACTTTTTAGTTATGAACAAATAATAAGTGAACCTCAACCAGAATCATTTTTTAAATAGTGTTGTATTTTTTAAAATGAATCATTTTTGCTCTGTTCCCAACATACAAAAAAATTAATTTAAACGAAAAAGCTATCTTACACTAGAGACAAAAACAAAGAGTGGAGTAATTAGGAGTAGGTAGGTGTCTTGTAGAAGTTTTGTTTTTAATTACAACAAGAAATCTATTGTAAAGCGTAAAAGAAAAATTTGGAATTGCACATATTTTAATATCAGCCCCCCTCTCCCCTCCCTCCCTGGAGAAAACGCGTCTCGTCGATGATCAGATACATATTATTATGTCTATGTGTGCATTATTACGTAATACGTATACTATCATCGACGAGACGTGTTGTTGTAATTCAAAACGAAACTTTGACAAGTCATTTACAGGCCTAGTCCTCCCACCTAATCCTAATTATTCCATTCTTTGTGTTTGTTCCTTGTGCAATACAGCTTTTTTGTTTAAATTAATTTTTCTTAAACGTTGGGAAAAGAGCAAAAATAATTCACTTTAAAAAATACAACACTATTTAAAAAATTATTCTTATTGAGGTTCACATATTATTTGTTCATAGCTAACTAAAAAGTCAAAGCAAAACTAAAGATTTTAGGAAAAAGCAACTTTCTAGCATTACTCTAAAAAAAGATAGTTATAAACAATAGACAATTGTTTAAATGAGCACGCTTGTTAACTTTCATTAATTAATACCTCACTAAGTGAAAAGTGGACAAGAAGTTTAAGTGTCAAGAAAAAACAGCAACTTTCTAGCACTTATCTAAGAGAAGATAGTTATAAATAATAATTAATTGTTTAAACAACTATATTTGTTAACTTGCTTTATTGATTAATTTACTAAGTAAAAAGTGGGTAAAAAGTTTAAAATTTCAGAAGAAACCGCAACTATCTAGCATTAATGAAGGAGAAGATAGTTATAAACAATGATAATTCGTTTAAATAATTATTTTTGCTAAATTGAATTAAGTATTATTAACTCACTCCAAGTGAAAAGTAGCAAAACAGTTAAGAATTTCAGAAAAACCCGCAAATTTCTAGCATTACTCTAAGAAAATATTAGTAAGAATAATTATGATAAATTGTTCAAGCAATTATGTTTGTTTTTCTTCTTCTTTATTCATAATGTGTCCCCTAAGGGTTCACATGACTTCCGTTTCTTACAAGACCATCTACAAACTTTATATTATCTTATCCTTACTATTTACAAATATTTACAACTATTTACATCAACTATTATATCTAGCTCCTTACTTCTATATTAATATAGCGCAATTTTACTGTCGGAAGAGTGAGCGAGCGATCGAAAGCGAGAAAGTGAGAGAGCGAGTGAGAGCGAGCGCATCCGCAGCTTAATCTACTTATACTATTGCATAATATCTACATGTAACTACTTACAGATCTTTACGCTTCTAATCTATGCGACTTCCGTTTCCTTTTTCCTTCACTTGCACTTCTCTTCTATCTCATTCTCATTTTGTCATTTTCCACATCCATTCTTTCTTATTCGCCTCTCTAGCCCCCTCCAACTCCTTCATCCACTCCTCACCCATCCCATCCTCCCCTAGAATATTTACCACATTCTCTTGCCAGCTTCCTTTATCTTCCATTCCTCTCCTACATCCTTCCCATACATGCTCCCATGTTTTCTCCTCCCATTCACATATTCTGCACTTTCTGTTTTCTTCCTTTTCCCAATACATCCCCTCCCTTACCTCGTTTCCCAATCTAAATCGTGCTATTCTGGTCCATCTTCTCCCTCGCCATCCCTTTTCTAAATACTTTTGTACTCCTTCCTTTTTTATCATCTTATACCATTTATTATATTTTGATTCCTCAATCATTCCCCATCTTTCCATTATTTCTGTTTCCCTGTCCCTTCTCTCCAATTCTTCATAGCTTACTCCATTTCCATCTCCGATACCTCTAGCACTAAAAAACTCCCTCCTTTCTTCTTCCCATCTCGTTAGTTCTACCGCCCTCTCTATCCTTTCTTCTACCTCCTTCAAACACTTTTTCGCTAACTCCGCTCCCGTCCCCTCTCTTAACTTCGTCTCAAATTGCCATGCTCTCTTACCCGTTCTAGTACTTAATTTATCTCTCTGTGCTCTTCTCTCACCATATATCCAGGCGCCCTCCAGTCTACTCCTAGCGTCCACCTTATATACCTTTCTTGTAAACTCTCAATCTCTTTCCTTTCCTTCCATCCCCATATCTCCGCTCCATAACCTAATACCGGCCATATCAGCGTATCAAATAACCACATTCTCCTTCTCCAATCTTTCTTGAACCTTCTTTTTCCTATTCCCCATATCTGTATCATTACCTCTGCCGCTTTTCTTATCCTTTCTCTTATATGAACTCTATGATCGCGATTCATTTGCAAGGTATATCCCAAATATTTAAACTCCTTTACTTCTTCTAACTTTACTCCCTTCCACCTCTCAGCCCATTCTTTCTTTCTTCCCCGTCCTTTTCTAAACCTCATTTTCTTTGTCTTTTCTACATTTACATTCAATTTTTTCCCATCCAAGTATTTCTCCAATCCTGTAATTAAGCCTCTCATCCCTTCTTCATCCTCTGCCATCAACACTATATCGTCCGCGTATGCCAGTGTATATATCGTTTCTTCTCCCATCCCTCTAAACAACCAGAAACTGTCTTCTACTTGCTCTCCTACTTTTATCCTACTTTTTGTCTCTCTGAAGATTTCCTATACTCTCTTTATTAAGCCCTCTCGTATCCCCTTCAACTTTTTCTATCTCGACTCTATCCAATGAGTCGAACGCCGCCTTTAAGTCCACGAATATTGCTATCATTGTCCCTTTCTCCCTTTCTCCCTTTTAATCATTTTCTTTATCAGATAATTCAGACCATATATGTTGTCCATAACCCCCATTCCTTTTCTAAACCCTTTCTGATACGGTGGCTCTATCTTTTTTTCCTCAACTTCTTTCTTCAATCTCTCCGACAGAACAGTTACATATACTTTATACAATGTTGGCATTAGCGTCACACACCTATAATCTTTAACCTCCTCCCCTTTGCCTTTCTTCACTATGGGTACCACTCCTCCTTCTTTCCATAACTTTGGCCACCCCTCTCCTCTCCATACTCTACTACACATTATCCATGCCCATTCCTTTAGTTCTGTCCCCCCATATTTCCAGACTTTATTTGGAATCTCATCTATACCAGGTGCCTTTTCATCTTTCATTATTCCTAACACCTTGCCTATTTCTTCCCTTGTTATCTCCTCTCCCTCATCTCTTTCACTACCATATTTCGCTCCTTTCCTAACTTTTCTCTCTACCCCTCCTAGCAAATCCATAAAATATTTTTTCCATTCTATATCTTTTTCTTTTTTTTTCTCTCTCTCTCTCTCTCTATTTACTACCTTCCAAACCTCTTCTTCCGTCGTAGCCTTCTCCGCCTCTTCCTCAAACCTTTTATTCTCCTCCTCTTTCTTTTGATCACACAACTCAGTATACTTCTTCTTTTTTCTCCTGTATTCTTCTCCACTACTTTTTTCTTTTCTCCGTTTTCTTAATTCCTTTCTGACCTCCTTCTTTTTCTCTTTACATTCCTCATCCCATCCACTTCTATTCCCTTCTTTATTAACTTCTTTTTTGCTTGTGCACTCTAATCCTCTTTTTATTTCTCCTATCATTATTTCCATCTCCTCGTCCACATTTCCCTCTCCCATTTTAATATTTCTGACCTTTTCTTTAAACTGTTCTTTTCCTTCAATTGACCAATCCCCTTTTCCTGCTCTTTTTACTTTGGCTTCCTTTTTATCCATATTGTTATTACTTTTTTCTCCCTCTAACGTCACTATTATGGGAAAGTGATCCGAATCTATATAATCCCCTACCTCTAGTTTCTTGACCTTCTCTCTTACCTCATCACCTACTATCACATAATCAATTACCGTTCCCCTTTCTCCTCCTGAGCGTGTATATTCCCCTTCCTCATCTCCCTCTATAAGTCTATATTTCCGTTTAAGATAAACCGTCCCAACTCCTCCAAGCTCTTAAAGAATTTCTTTCCCTCCCCATTCAGTATCTTGTCTTTGGATTTTCTTCCTCTCTCTCCTCCCCATTCCCTTCCTCCTCTATCTCCTGTTCTCGCACTGAACCCCCCCCCCCC
>CAKNYM010037504.1:0-11718 GCA_932195095.1 Andricus curvator | reverse complement strand
ATTATAAGCCTAATCTCTTCTTTATTTTCTTCCATCATTTCTTTCATCTCCTCTAATTTCTCCTGCATATCACCGTTCACATAAACCCCCTCTATCTTCCACTTCTCTCCTCCCATCTTTACCTCTTCTACTATTAATCCTTCTTTTCGTGCTTTCCTCTCTTTCTTATCCTTCCCTGTTATACATTCGTTCCTTACTCCCATCACTATTCCTCCCATTGCTCTGCAACAAAAAAATTCCAATGCATTTTTGGACAACCCTAATGCGTATTTTTTTTTCAAATTGTACAAAAACATTGAAAATAAACAAATTAGGTTTTTGGAAAAACAAAACAAGGTGCAATAAAATTTTAATCAACATATTTTTTTTTATAGGATGCGCACTTTTTTAAGTTATGAAAACGAGACAATAAAAATACATCTGTTTCAATATCAATGCATATTATGAATTGTAATAATATAAATTTATTGAAATGATACATTTTTCAGGGTAGCTGCGAATAAATATTCGTGTAAAATAAGGAACAAATATTAGAGTAAGCATGAAAAATTAAATTTGTACATTATTTTTCAATATCTGACCAAGCAGTCTCCGACCGAGGTACAGAAATAAATATAATAATTATACATTTGATATAATAGAGTTGATTATAATGTAGAAAAGTTCGCATTTTGGACAAAATCGAGTGCGAAGCACGAGATACGTGATGAGAATGTGTTCGTTAAGGCCGAAGGAGCTTTAACAAAAGAGAATTCACAATCACCAAATTACAGTTGTCGATGCTGTTGTTGACCTTTAATTTTAAAAGGTCTGCGAACAAACGTGATGTGAATGTGCCCGCGCAGCGGGCAGCTTTTTTAAATTGGATTGACATGACAATCATAATTTCATTATCAATTTACAATAGCCTTCACAGGTTAAATTTAAATTAACAAGGTTAATTAAAAATTAAAACCTCATAGAAACAATGTAACTTTTCTTAAAACTTTTTGAGTAGCTATTGATTAATCAATAATGGTCTTCGAAAGTTCGTCAACATATCAATCCACGCGTCTCGAAGACGCGAACAATTACATTAAATGCAGTACTGGTTATTCCTAATCTAAAAAAATTCTCTTATAAACGAGGAAAATAATTTTGTTGAAAAATTTAAAAACGATATTGGTAGTTTATTGTAGGTCATGAAAAATTCTTAATTTTGGCAATCGATGCGTCTCAAAGATGCGAACAAATATATTACATACCTTATAGTTGTATTCCAAATATTAAACAAGTTTTTCTTATATCAACAAGATAAACAACATATTTTTTTAATTTATACATCGGTATTGCTAGATCATAAGAGATTATAGAAGGTTCGTCAATAGGTCATTCGACGTGTCTCGAAGACGCAAACAAACATGTCAGATATAGTACTGTGGTACTCCTACTATGAACAAAGTTTTTTTTGTATAAACAGAATAAACTATTTTTTTGAAACTTCAGAAAAAGGTACTGGTGGGTCATAAAAGGTTCATTAATAGGTCAATCGATGCGTCTCAAGGAGGCGAACAAATAAACTGAATATAATATTGTCGTATTTTGAATATCAAAAAAGTTGTTCTTATATAAACAGAATAAACCATTTTTTGAAACTTCATAAATCGATACTGGTAGGTCATAAAAGTTTCACCAATAGGTCGATCGATGCGTCTTAGAAACGCTAACAAATACGCTAGATATCGTATTGTTGTGTTTTGAATATCAAAAAAGTTTTTCTTATATAAACAAGGTAAAAATTTTATTTTTAAATCTCTAAACGCAAGAAAAATCTACTTCTAAATGGTCGATCTAGCTCGAAATCCTATCGGACATAGATATCAATCAAAGCACCACTTCACATTTTTCAAATTTTTTATTTTCGAGCTCCTGGGGTCGAAATATATCGAAATATGTCAAAAAAGTATATTTGAAAATGCAGGTTATTACAAACCTCCCTCTATGAGGAAGCAATTAAAAAACAATGATTCTTTATTTGTAAAAGTATCCTTATATTACTGTATTTAATTATTTTGTTGAAAACTCGTTTGTTTTTTAGTTTTCAATTAATTTTTTTAACTGAAAATTTAACTATTCTATTTTTGGTTAGAGTTGAAAATTCAAAGTTGATAATTCATGTATTTTGTTGAAAAATCGTTCTTTTTGGTAGAAAATTAACTTTCTTGGTTGAACATTCATGTTTTTGTTTAAAAATTCAACAGTGTGTTTTCAATTTTTTTTTCTTTCCAGACTGAAAAATCTTTCTTATTCGAAAATTTAAGTCACGTTGAGAAGTCGTCTTTTTTTGTTGAATTCAACTGCTTTTGATTAAAAATTAAAATCTTTTTTGGTTGAAATATCATCTATCACATTTTTCATTCAGAATTCATATTTTTTGCAATGAAATGTAATCACTTGGTTGAAAGTTAAACTATTTTGTTAAGAATTAAATTTCTCAGCTGAAGATTCATTAATTCAATTGAATGTTCATTTCTTTAGTTGAAAAATGACCTATTTTGTTGAAAATACGGGTTTTCTTTCGCTAAAAGCTAAATTTTTTTTACTGAAAATGTAACTACTCCAGTAGAAACTTGAACTATTTTGTTGAAAATGTGTTTGTTTTTTCATCATTTTAGTTAAAACTTCATCTCTCTGGTTAAGTATTAATTTTTTGAACTCAAAATTAGTTATTCAATGTTTGGTTCACAATTTATATTTTTTAGTCAAAAATTCATGTAATTTGTTTAAATAATTGTCTTTTTTGGTAGAAATTAATCTTCTTGGTCCAGAATTTTTCTATTTGGTTGAAAATTCAACTATTCTAGTCAAATATTTATCATTTTAGTTAGAAAATTCATGGTTTCTGTTTAAAATTCAACTATTCCAGTTGAAGATTCATTATTTTGGTTGAAAATTCATCAGTTTGGTTGAAAATTAATTTTTTAATTGAAAATTTAGCTATTCTATTATTGGTTGAAAAACTATTCTTTTTAGTTGAAAAGTCTTCTTTTTGGCTTAAAATTAAGAATAAGTTGAAGATTCATAATTTTAGTTAAAAATTCATCACTTTGTTTGAAAATGTAAATATTTTTTTGAAGTTTAGTTTTTTCTTTTTGGTTAAAAATTATTGTTTTTTTTTTTTAACTGAAAATGTTACTATTCCAATTGAATATTCCATTATTATAGTTGGAAATTTATCTTCTTGGTTGAACATTCAGTTTTTAACTGATAATTTAAATATTCAATTTTGTTTGACAATTTATCTTTTTAAGTTGAAAATTCATGTATATTGTTGAAAATTCGTAATTTTTAGTAAAAATCAATCTTCTTGGTTGAAAATTTTTTTTTTTTATTGAGGAAAATTCAACTATTCCAGTTAAAGATTAACTATTTTAGTTAAAATCTTATCATTTTAGTTGAAAATTCATCCTTTTTGTTTAAAATTCAACTATTCCCGTTAATGATCCACTATTATAGTTAAAAACTCATCATTTGAGTTTAAAATTAATCCTTTTTGTTTAAAATTCAACTATTCCAGTTAAAGATTCACTATTTTAGTTAAAAATTCATCATTTTAGTTGAAACTTCATCTTTTTTGTTTAAAATTCAACTGTTCTAGTTGAAGATTCATCATTATAGTTGATAATTCATCAGTTTGCTTGAAAATTATTTTTTTTTATCTTGAAATTTAACTATTCCATTTTTGGTTGAAAATTGATCTTTTTTAGTTCAAAATTCAACTATTTGTTTGAAAATTTGTTATATTTAGTTGAAAAATCAACTATTTCGTTGGAAATTCATGTATTTTGTTAAAGAATCATATTTTTTGTTAGAAAATTAATCTTCTTGTTTGAAAATTGATCTTTTTGGTTGAGAGTTCCAGTTTTCCAGTAAAATATTCATCATTTTAGTTGAAAAGCCATATTTTTGGTTTAAAATAAAACTAATTGTTCGAAAGTAAAACGCTCTTATTAAAAATGCATCTTTTCACTTTAAAATTCTTTTATACCAGTTGAGAATTCATCATATAAGTTGAAAACTCATTACTTTGTTTGAAATTTTTTTGTAATTAATTTTTGTTGTTGAAAACTGATCTTTTTTTGTTCAGAATTCATGTATTTTGTTTAAAAAATCGTATTTCTTAGTAGAAAATTAATCTTTTTAGTTGAAAATTTATTTATCTTGTTGAAAATGCAATATTTGTATTTAAAAAGTTAGGAAATTGAGGCGGTTTAAATCAGATTTAATATAGTACCCACATTAATTTGATCTAAGTATGCACTGAATTTTAAATATCAGAAGATAAACTAAAAATTTGTTTGAACTATTATTAAAATTCATGGACATAAGAGACAAATTTAAGAAATGATTAATTAGGTTTTTCATAACAATCTCGCGAAACTGTACAAATATCTTGAGAGAAAAATTATTATACATGGAAAAAACCTGTCAATGTCAGGAAATTTTTTCCCATGATTTGAGTAGACACCCTGATTATGTTTACTATATAAAGTAGAATATTTAGTTTAGGATTCAATCAATATTATATAATAATTTTTAACTAGGCAGTGTCGGCTTTTTGTCCCGAAATTAAGGTACAAATAGCCCCTTTTCCAGGCCCCACTATTCGTACCGAAAAAATGCATTAATTCATACCGAAATTTCGATACACTTACCACGGCCTCAAAAATACATAAATTTTATAATGAACAAATATAAAAATAAATATAGATAAAGTTAAAACAAATATTAATTCAAATCAGGAGTCTTTCAACTTTTTTGATAATACAGTTTCTTGCACTGTGCTATATGGAAAAAGGACCATACTTTGATTCATTTTTTTTATTTGGGTGTGCTTCTTAGGACAATGAACCAGACAAATTTTTCTACCTGATTCCTTTTACGGCCAAACCTATTTAATCTTCAGACTAATAATTGCGTCACTCATTTCCATAAGGTATTGAACTTTTGTCACAAAGGATAAAGAGCACTGCGTTTCGAAATAAATTATAGTATCCTCAAGGCAACGATTTGAAACTGACATCGATAAATTTCAGAATGAAAAATTTGCTGCTTTTCTGTTTGTTAATTTTTTTCTAAATTAAAACTGAAACTGATTATTAATTAGGAGCCGTACTTAAATTACGTAACGGATTATATGCTTTGCAGCGTGAAAACTTCATTTTCAAAAGTCTCTGATTTTTCCTTGACCAATTTTTTATTTTCAAAGTTGGATCTTTTCATGTACGGAATAAAGCAATATTTCGGATACAAATTTAAAATTAAATTTTTTTTTTTTTTTTTTTTTGAAAAAATTGACTTTTTGCCATAAAATATGACTTTCTAACAAAATACTTGAATTTTCAACAAAATAATTAACTTTTCAACCTAAAAAGATTAATTCTCAACAAAAAAGTATGTAATAGTTGATATTTAAACCAAAAAAGATAAAATTTCATTTTTTTTAAATGAGACTTAAAACCAAAAAGACGAATTTTCAACATATAAAGTTTTTTCAATCATGAAAGAAACCAAAGTTCACCTAAATAGCTGAACCTTTAAGCCAAAAGACGAATTCTCTGAACAAAAATTGAATTTTCAACGAGAAAATATGAATTTTTAGCAAATTAATTAATTTTCAACAAAATAGTTAAATTTTCCACCAAAGAGATGAATTTTCAACTCAAATATTAATCTTCAACAAAAAAATGATTTCTTAACAAAGTGGTTTAAAGAAAATTTTCAAACAAAATAGTTGAATCCTCAAAAGGAGAAGATTAATTTTCAACCGAATAGTTGCATTTTAAACCAATAAAGATGAAATTTCTGCTGAAACGGATGAATTATTTAATTAAATTTTTTTTTTTTCAAAAAAATAGTTAAATGTTCGTCCAAAAAAGATTTCAGTTGACTTTTGAACGCCAAAGTATGAATTTTTAACACAACAATATGAATTTTAAACAAGAAGAAAATTGCCTGCGAAATAATTACATTTGAATTTTGAATTTAATTTAATTTAATTTTGAATTTTCGACTAAAATGGGTGACTTTTCAACAAAAGTTTTAAATTTTCACCCAAACAGTTGCATCCTTATTCAAGAAAGATGCAATCTCTACTAAAATAGATGAATTTTTATATTAACCCTCATGATACATACTGGGTACAGAATACCCGGCGGTTTTAATGAATTTTCGAGAAAAAAAAAACGAAAATTTTTCTTCCATTTTTTCGAATAAATTTTTTTCCGTGATATAAAACGGAATATAAATATTTTTTCCGTCTTTCAGAGTAAATTTTCTATCGATTTAAAAAAAATCGCTCAAATTGATTAATTTAATCAGGAGATAGAAGCTTCCAAAGAGTCGCCGGGTGAAAAATACCCATGTGTGTATCATACGTAACTTTTTGATAGTGTGTATCATGAGGGTTGAAAACACATATTTTCAAAACTAGGAATTTTCAACTAGTTGCATTTTTATTCAAGAAAGATGCAATTTCTACTAAAATAGATGAGTTTTTAAATTAAAAACATTTTTTTTTTTCTAAATAGTTGAATTTTCATCCAAAAGGGTGACTTTTTAACCAAATTGTTAAATTTTTAACCAAACAGTTGCATTTTTATCTAAAAAAGATTTCAGTTGATTTTTTAACACCAAAATATGAATTTTAAACAACAAATCAATTTTCTACAAAATTTTCGAATTTTCAATAAAACAGTTAAATTTTTTAGCAAAAAGTATGTCTTTTTAACAAAATTGTTGAATTTTCAACCAAACAGTTACATCATTATCCAAGATAGTTGCAATTTCTACTAAAATAGATGAATTTTTATATTAAAAATACATATTTTCAAAAAAATAGTTGAATTTTCATCCAAAAGAAATTTCAGTTTGACTTTTCAACATCAAAATATGACTTACAAATAAAATGTACATTTTCTACAAAGATACTTGAATTTTCACCCTAAAAAGACGAATTTTCAACAGAACAGTTGAATTTTCAACCAAAGAGGATGACTTTTTAACACAATTGTTGAATTTTCAACCAGTTGCATTTTTATTCAAGAAAGATGCAATTTCTACTAAAATAGATGAGTTTTTAAATTAAAAACATTTTTTTTTCCTAAATAGTTGAATTTTCATCCAAAAGGGTGACTTTTTAACAAAATTGTTGAATTTTTAACCAAATAGTTGCATTTTTATCTAAAAAAGATGCAGTTTCTACTAAAATAGATGAATTTTTAAATTGTGAGGACAAATTTTCAAAAAATAGTTGCTTTTGCATCTAAAAAAGATTTTAGGTGACTTTTTAACAACAAACCATGAATTTTAAACAGCAAGTCAATTTTTTACGAAATAGTTCAATTTTCAACAAAACAGTTGAATTTTCGAGCAAAAAGGATGTCCTTGAACAAAATTGTTGAATTTTCAATCAAAAAGTCGCATATTCTTATCGAAGAAAGACGCAATTTCTACGAAAATAGATGAACTTTTGAATTAAGAAGAAAAATTTTCAAAAAAATAGTTCAATTTTCACGCAAAAAAGATTTTAGTTGACTTTTCAACACTTAAATAAGAATTTTTAACAAAAAGTATATTTGTTAAGAAATAGTTAAATTTTCGACCAAAAAGGATAACTTTTTAACAAAATTGTTGAATTTTCAAAACAAGTAATGAAATTTATAACTAAAAAGATAATCTTCAGGAGTAAACACTTGCAAAAAAAAGAAATATAAATATAAATACAAGGCCATTAATAATAATTGAAGACTAGAATCTCAAACTTTAAACATTTTTAACCTTGATTCTTTTATATACGGTGAAAAACAATTTCAACTTAAAAATTAAAATTTTTAATTTACTCTGCTTGACAGTTATTTAAAGTTATAAAAATTCTCTGACTTTTGCGAAAATTTTTTATTCAAAATCCCTGACTTTTCCCTGAACAAAAAAATTCCCTGACTTTTTTAGAAATTGTTGTTGGCCATGATCGTTTCTCATTCACCAGGTTATTTGTTGCATTTGCGAATTTCTAAAAATAACGTACATTATTGAAGGACCCCCCCCCCCTTCGGAAAAAATCGTAACCAAGTATCTCGACCTCTACCTCCCCCATGAGCTGTTACGTAATTTAAGTACGGTCCCTTATTAATTAGTGGATGTAATTCTACGTTTTAATTTAATTGCATTTTTGTTATCAAAATTTTGTTACACTCCTCAATTCCAAACTAACCCTAGAATTTATTTTTGCGCCAGGTGCTCGTGTCGAATATTGAAAGTGAACGTTGCTCAAACTATGGATGTCCTCTTGCTCCACCAATCTACGAACCATTTGTTCCAGCACCACCTGGTCACACCCCAAGATGTGCAAAACCGGGCCAGACATTTTGTGAAGTTTTGGATCACTATCCACAGTAAAAAAGTTTTTATTTTACTTAACACAAACACATTTCACGATTCTCCTCCAGTATAATTTTTAAAGGGTTTTCCTTGGTGGAAAACATTTTTAGGAAAAACTACGACGTTTTAGAAAAATCACGTTTTTTTACACATATATGCAAAAGCCTCGTTTGGCCACCTACAAATATCGAAAATGGTCGATTCCGCATCGTGCGCGAAGGCGATAAGCAAAATCCCCAAAATTGGTGAGCAAAATGCTTTCAACAGTGAGCAAAATTTTTTCCATGGTTGCCAAAATATTTTGCTCACTATTCGCACATCGTGCTGGGTGGTTTGTAAAAAATACGGAAATTTACAATACGAAAATGCAATATTAGTTTTTCATAGTTTTTTTCAAAAATTACGAATTTTTATTAATTCTTATTAAAACATTAACATCACAAACCCAAATCTATAATTTTCTACTATTTTATATGAAATCGTTATTTTCCTGGATCGTTATAATTTTTCGTAAATCTCCTTTGCAGAGTATTCAGATTATCGAATTTTTTAGATATCTCGAAAAAGGTGTGAGATACGTGAAAACTAACAACATTTTCAGGGTTCTTCAAATCTGGATTCTTGTCTACCCCAAACTGACATGGTATCAATATTTTCAACATTTAAAATTTTTTTGAAATTTCGAAAAAATTTTGTATTTCTCGGAAACGGTCAGAGTCACATGGAAACTGAACAAAAATTTGGGTTTTCCAAAATGGGATGATCCTCGTCGACCTTGAACTAACTAGGTATCGAGATTTTTAAATTTTCCAAAATTTTGGAATTTCTCGGAAAGGGTGAGTGAAACATGAAAATTGAAAAAAATGTCGATGGTTTTCTCATCCTCCTCAACCTCGAGTTAACAAGGTACAACAAACTAACCAGGTGTCAAGATTTTGCAAATTTTGCAAATTTGTAAAATTTTGGATTTTCTTGAAAACAGTTGGTGATATAGATAATTGAAGACGATAATTTAAAAATATTTAGGATTATAAAATATTATTATTTAAATTTTTAATGATAAATAATAATGATAAATTAATGTATAGAATTCCTGATAAATAAATAAATTAATCATTTAATTTAATTTGTTTAATAATATATTATATAGTATTTTCTAAAAGATAATTTCAACAACAAAAAATAATTCAAAACTGATAAAAAATGTTAAGGGTTTTCTAAAGAGGGATGATTGTTGTCGAACTCTAACTAGCCAGGTATCAAGTTTTCAAAAATTTTCAAAAATGTATCTTACACGGTGAGAGATACTTGAAAAATAAAAAAATCAAGGGCTTCCTAAAGGGGGATGATCCTCATCGATCCCACACTAATCGAGTGTCAAAATTTTCAAAATTTCCAAAATTTTGGAATTTCTTGGAGAACGTAAGAGATACATGAAAATTGAAAAAAATATTGAGGGTTTTCTAAAGGAAATGATCCTTGTCAAACCCAAACGAAACAGATATCAAGATTTTAAAAATTTTCAAATATTTTGGAATTTTTCACAAACGCTGAGAGAGATACTTAAAAAATTAAAAAGTTGAAGGGTTTTCTAAAGATGAATGATCCTCGTCGTTCTCAAACTAACCAGGTATCAAGATTTTCCAAATTTTCTAAATTTCAACAATTTTGTAATTTCTTGGAAACGGTGAGAGATACATGAAAACTGAAAAAATGTTAAGGGTTTTCTAAAGAGATGATCGCCGATGACCCCGAACTAAACAGTTATCAAGACTTTAAATCTTTCAAAATTTCCAAAATTTTGGAATTTCTCGGAAGCAGCGAGAGATACATGAAAACTGAAAAAAAATTAATCGTTTCCTAAAGGGGATGATCCTCGTTAACCCCCATTTCTCAGAAATGATTAGCGATACTTGAAACTGAATAAAATTAAAGGACTTTCTAAAAGGGGATGATCCTCATCGACTCCAAACTAACCAGGTATCAAGAATTTTTAAATTTTCCCTTTTTCAGAAATTTAAAATATTTTGAATTTCTTGGAAACGATGAGAGATTCTTGAAAACGGAAAAAATGTCTGAAAAACATATTTGAAAACTGAAAACAGATTAAAGGAGATCCTCATCGACCCCAAACTAAACAGGTGTATCAAGATTTTCAAAATTTCCAAAGTTTTTGAATTTCTGGGAAACAATGAGAGATACACGAAAACTGAATAAAATATTGAGAGTTTTCTAAAGGGATTGATCCTCCTCAACCCCGAACTAACAGGTATCAAGACTTTCAAAAATATTGGAATTTTTCAGAAACGCTGAGATATACTTGAAAATTGAAAAAAATGTTGACCGCAAACTAACCAGGCATCAAGATTTTCCAAATTTCCAAAATTTTGGAATTTATAAAGGGAATGATCGAACTAGACATGTATCAAAGATTTAAAAATTATCAAAATTTTGGAATTTCTCGGAAACGGTCAGAGATACATAAAAACTGAAAAAATGTAAGGGCTTTCTAAAGGGGGATGATCCTCATCGACTCTAAACTAATCAGGTATCAAGATATTTAAAATTCTTGAATTTTTTTGAAACAGTGAGAGATACTTGAAAACTAAAAAAAAATAAAGGGATTTCTAAAAGAGAATGATCCTAATTGACGAAGTATCAAGATTTTTCAAATATCCAAAAAATTTTTAATTCCATGAAAATGGTGAGAGATTCTTGAAAACTGAAAAAATTGACGAGTTTTATAAAACTTTTATAAAATTTTTCGATTTTTTGTTCCTTTTGGATTAAGAATGAAAGATGATCGCTTATCGCAAATTTTTGTCCGCTTTTACAAAAAAATAAATTTTTCTCAAAAACGGCAGA
The DNA here is from genome assembly GCA_932195095.1 of Andricus curvator. Classification (NCBI taxonomy): domain Eukaryota; kingdom Metazoa; phylum Arthropoda; class Insecta; order Hymenoptera; family Cynipidae; genus Andricus; species Andricus curvator. The sequence continues at coordinate 435 of CAKNYM010037504.1, read as the reverse complement.
TCATAATAGAAAATTATGCAGAATATAACTCAAGGAAATATGCAAAGGAAATTGTTATAAAGAAGCGTCAATTGTCTATTCCACTTACTAAGAGGTCTTTATTACATTTAAATTAGTTTTAGATTCTTGAAAGGCAATTCATATAAACATGTAAGATTAATATTTTTGAAAAACTTGTTATTATGAATGCTCTTTTAAAAAAAGTTTATTCGCATATCTTCTTCAGTACGCATAATTATAAAAAAAAAACTTATTGTAAAAAAATACTTATTTTAATGAGCCGCATATTTTATATTATGTATATGTATATTATGCGTTATGATCTGCGGTCTTCGAGAAAAACTAATTTTTCTGTAAAAATAGACAAATTCTCGATAAGCGCCCTCTAAACATTATTATTATTATTATAGATTAGCAGTTCGAACTCGAAAGTTC
>CAKNYM010037503.1:105-58532 GCA_932195095.1 Andricus curvator | reverse complement strand
AAGTCAGGAGCTTATAGCGAGGATGAGATGTGGGTGCATGGAGGGTTATAATAGGTTCTGGCTCGCTAGGGAAAAGAGGATGTGTGAACTATGTGGGAAGGGGGAGGCAAGAGTGGAGCATTGGTTGGAGGAGTGCGTAGAGGTGGAAAGGAGTGGGATAAGCATGGAGGTACTGATGCATGAAAGGGGGGACAAAAGGGCAGTAGCATGGGTGAAGGGAGTTTTGGGTAAGATGGAGAAGATGGAGAAGAAGAGAAGGAAGGAGGAAGAGGAATGGAGAAGGAAAGATTGTAAATAGAGGAGGAAGTAAATATAAGTAAATGTAAATATTGTAAATAGTAGATAAGTATTAGGGACTAGCCGCGGAGGCGGAGTTTGGTAATTCGAGGCAAAGCAAGAAAGTAGGGACATGCGTGCGAGGCGAGGCGAAGCGAGGAAGGTAATGCGATAAGAGCGAGCAGCGTTAGAGATAAGGTGTGGAAGGATGTTAGTTTTAAGGGTTAGTTTTAAGAAAATTCTGTAAAAGAAGTGTAAGCAAGTCTTTTTTTTAAGGTCAGCAGGCTAAAAAATAAACGTTTATCTATCTATATTATTTCTATAATAATGCCTACAGGCCAATAACTTGTCTGAAAAAGTTGCATAAGATCTTCACAGCTATACTAAATGATAGGATTGTTCGGATTCAAGGAAAGGCGTAGCAGGATGTCGGGAGAACCTGCCCATCGATAGATGTGTCTGCAAAGACGCAGCATCCTACCAGCGTTGCATATCGATTGCCTGGATTGACTCCCAGAAAGCTTTCGATTCAACCTCCTATAGACTTATTATATGTCTGTTGGAAAGCTAGAACGTTCATCCACGCATCGTAAGGTGCAAAGAGAGAGCGATGCCCCTTTGGAAAATTAGATTTACTGACTCATCTGGAAATTGTCGTGCGTAAACGAACCACGTCACCTTCCTCAGGGGCATCTTCCAGGGGAGATCATGAGCTCTCTGCTCGTTTGTACCTCTGCAGCGACAGTAATCATTGCGAGCATAAGGTCAATCATGTATTTTATGTGGATGACCTAAAGATCGATGCTTCTAGTTCAAAGCAACTCAGGAGTGCTTTCAATATCGTCGAGGTGTACACAAAAGAGGCTGGTATAGAATTTGGATTGGCCAATTGTGCCAATGTTCATCTGAAGCAAGGGTGATTTACTGGCGTTCCCGAGGACACTCAGCTCGTGTATATGAGCGTTTTGAGATACCTTGACGCTGAAGAGACCTATCTATACCTAGGCGTGCCTGAGAGTCATATTCAGGATATGATATCAGTGAACGAGGCTCTCCAAAGCAGATACAAGCCTTTCCTTCGACTGATTTGATCTTCCAATCTGTCGGCGTTGGACAAGATATCAGCAACTAACATGCTTGTCGTCCTAGTTCTACTCTACTCATGGGTACAACTCACATCATCGCAAATGGAAGATATCCTCCCCTTTACAAAGCCGCGGAGCAGGCGGCTGAGACCCTTTGCGTGAATTCCAACATCATAAGTGAGGAAAGTGCATTACTCCATCTAGTAGCCTAACTTCTAAAAGTCCTATAAAGAAATCAGAGCTTGGAAATTTCCACCAACGGCTCCTCGACAAGAAAATGCACGAAAACTTTTTCAAAAATGCAGAAGATCGGTTCTTTTCGAAGAAGCTAACGTTTGCGTTCCTCAAATCATCCTCACTTAATTCAGGCATAGATGGTTATATTTTCGTGTGCCAGGAAAGTGTTATTTCCATCTAAGTATACCATAGCCTAAGTATACACTCGGGGCTTGACATCGTTCTCCAAGACTTCGAGAAACTAACTATATTCGTGATCACATTCTCGGCTACGGCCAACTACAACATCACTCCCAAGGAGAAGAAAAAGAAGGAAAGGTATCAAGACCTTAAGAGGGAGCTGGAACGACTGTACCCAAAATATTCTGTTAAATATATTAAAAATATAAAAATAAATATGTTAAATATATTCGGTCTTCGTAATTGGTGATCTCAGAGGTGCAGATGGATGCAGAAAGCTGTCATCCTTGGGTCGCTTCGCGGCCTTCAAGGCATACAAGGGTTTTGCCGGCCTGTCGTTGTGATTTCGTCGTACCCTATGACCACCTATCTCACGGTTGTGAGACGTGGCCATAAGTGTGATTTACCGCGGTTCTACTGGGAGCCGGTGTCATTTTTTGGATGGCAGTTGCTCTCAGTGGAACCATGCGGCGGTTGTTTCCATTAAAAAAAAATATATATATATATATATATATATTTATATAGGATATGCTAATATTGTGGGCGATTCAGAACAAAACTAGTATATCCCTAAACAGCCTGAAAGAGACGTTTACTACAGTTTATTTTATGGCTTACTCAAATCAAAATTGTTGCAAATTCTTTTTTGTGAAAATTAGGTTTTAATGCAAGTGCTTAGTTCTGGGACAGCTGTACGTCAGTTAAAAGATTCCTTATTCCAGACTACATGAATCATCTGTGGGAAAATTTCTCAAGTGATACCACCTCAAAAATCGAGTTCGTCAGATCGGACTCACGGTTTGGCTGATTAGAGTCCTATCGTATGGCACTTAGTACAAAAAATTTTGTTTGTTTCAAAAAATATGTGCTGAAATAGCAGAAGAGGGGGGGGGGGGGATTTTTAGACTTTTGATGGCACAAAAAAGGCTTTTACTTGATATGTTTCTGAAAGACTGTTCCGTGATCTTTCAAACTGTTATAACCATTTTTGAACAATGTCCAAATGTGACCTTTATTCCCGAAAATCGAAAATAAATTTGCCTTTTTCTCTAATCTGCACCAATTCCAGGATGGAATTTCTTCTTTCAAGTAATTGAGCGGTGATTAGCCGGATGTTTCGCTGGACCTTAGGCCGCGCAACGTTTCGCTACCGTCCTTACACCGAGAAACCACGTGGAACACATTACCAGTTTGATCAAAAATGTCGCTACGATATCTAGGTATTTGTCGTCCTATTTCTCCAGGGAAGTTTCCCACCCGGAGATCATACCTATCATCAGGCTAATTGAAAATATTGACAGAAGGTCCAGGTATTTTTTTAAGTCAACTCGATATAAAGGTTTTTTTAATGCAATTTTACGGAGGATTTTTCCAACGAGATCATACTAATCTTCAAGTCAATCAAAAATGTTGACTCACTGTCCAGGTATGTTTCGTGCAACTTCTCCGGGGAAGTTTCACCCCCGCAGATCATACTGATCACAAGGTCGGTTAAAAATATCGACTCAACGTGCAGAGATTTTTCGCGCAAATTCTCTGGCGAGAATCACATCCGGGATATTATACCGATCACCAGGTCAACCAAAAATTTCAAATCGATATTCAGACATTTTACGTTCAATTTCTGCGGGAAAGTCTCCCAATAGGAGATAATATCGTACGGATCTTCTGAAAAATTAAAGCTTCTCAACTCGAACTAATGTTCGAGCGTCCACTTCTAAATACTCTTGCGATACAAGCCCTGATTACGCTATATTTTTAGTAAATACCAGTTTTCGAGCTATGGTAAACTCATTGCTAAAAAGTTTCGTAAAATATATAAAGAATGTTTTGGTCACCATGTCATGGATTAATATGAGAAATGTGTTCTACACAAAATATGTTTCATTTGTCATATAATTTTCAGTCGTTGAGATATCAGTCGAGATACTAAAACTGTGAAATTCACGGAACCTACTTGGCGGGAAAAGCCACAGATGGAAAATGATTGCGGTTTGCGTATTAATAACTGGGCAGGGGTTACTAGGAAGGGAAAAATTGAAGTGAGAGAGTTCCCATGATTTTTGCGCCTACGATTACACAAGGACCTCGCAGAATACCTTGAATTAGTACTAAAAAGCAATAAATTGTTGTCAGAAGGCATAAAAGACGAAATATTATAGAGAGAAAGAATTTCAGAAAGTAGGTTTCAGAAACAAAGGAACCTTCATTGGTATATTGTCATGACATCAATGGAATAATGAACGAGTGGAAGCTAAGCATTTATAAACCCGATGAGTCGAGGTTACTTATTGATTCATCACAAATACGAATGAAAGTAGTATTGCTTCATAATACTAATGTGTTTGCTACCATACCGATAGCAATTCAACTGAGCTGGAAGAGCAATACAGTTATATTAATCTGGTTTTAGAAAAAAAATGTTCAGAACATAATTGGCAAGCTTATAGTAAAATCAAAATTTTGGACACCATACTAGGTCTAATGAAATAGTTTATCAAAGCCCTCAAGAGAGAAGAAAGTTGCTTCGAGAATTTAAGAGGAAAATTTCCAAAATTATTGGATGCAAAATTGAAAGAAGGCATTTTCTATGGACCACAAATTTGAAAAATGCTGAATGATGAGAATTTCATCACGTCAATGAATCCAAACCGGAAGGCAGCATGGATTAATTTCAAGTTAGTTGTAGAAAATTTCCTGAGAAATCACAAAAGAAATGCTTACAAAAAATAGTAGCTGATATGGTGAAAAACTTCAGTAAAATGGAGTATATGATGAATCTGAAGCTGTACCTCCTCTTTTTCGACGTCGCTTATTTTCCAATGAATTTAGAAGATTAGAGTGAGAAACTAGAGAAGGATTCCTCTAAATATATAAAAGAAATGAAACGCTGATGTCAAGGAAGTTGGGTGACAAATATGATGTCTGACTTTTACTGGACGTTGAAAGGAAAGCATGTTGGAAGGGGCTCAAGTAATCTCAAGTAATTTTTTGCAATTAGGGACAAACGGTGAGCTAATAAGGTCATGACTTGGAACGAACAGTGACCTGATGGGCCTAAGCGGACACCAGATTCGGATTGAAATACCTCAAAAATATGAAGATGCACTTTTTCTGAAGGTTTTATTCACCCAATCGATTTTCAGCTGTTTTTGAGGTATCAGTGGTCTAGTTCACCGCACATCACACTTTTTTTTGCACCTGTGTAATGAGTACATATGTCATATATAGGATGTACGAGGGTGGTCCCAAAAGTACACGACCTAACAAAGAAAACACAAAAAATTAAAAAAAAAATTTTCGAATCAAACAACCTTATAAAACTTAAGTTAGAAGTTTGAACACTCTACGTTGTTGAGTATTTGTTGGGCAGCTATTAATAGTGAACGTTCTCGGTGAATTTGTAAACATGGAAAAAACTGGTTATCATTATGTGATACAATACTTTCATTTGAAAGGTCTAAGTCCGACCAATATCAAAGCCGAGCTAGATTCTACTCTGGGGGAGTCTACTCCTTTGTTTACAACAGTAAAGTATGGGGCGGCAGAGTTTTAACGAGGTGGTACGAGCTGCCAAGGCGAACATCGCAATGGTCGACCAAATGAGGTGACCACGCCAGAAATGGTGATGAAAATCCACAAAATGGTATTGGATGACCGTCAACTAAAAGTGCACGAGCTAGCAGACATGGTAGGTATTTCCAAAAGTGCCGTACATCGCATATTGACTGAAAATTTGGAGCTTTTTGCTGTGTTCAAAATGTGTGCCGCGTTTGCTCACAATGGAACAAAAACAGCGTCGTGAGGATGTCTCAATCGAGTGTTTGACATCCGTCATTGCGATGGTCAAAATCAATGAGTTAAAATCCAAATTGCTTCTTCACGCACCCTATTCGCCAGATATAGCCCATACGGATGATTTTCTCTTTCCAAACTTGAAAAAATGGCTCGGTGGTAAAAGATTTGCTAACAATGAATAGGTGGATTCTGTGGTTAATGGCTATTTCAAGGAGCTCGACAGTTCTCACCATAAACAGGGTATCGAAGATATTTAACATCACTGAGAAAAGTGTATCGAGCTAAAAGGAGACTACGTTTAGAAATAAACGTATTTTTCCAATTTTTTTGTGTTTTCTTTCTTAGGCCGGTACTTCTGGGACCACCCTCGTATCAAGACAATAGCATAGTGGTAAGGTTGTAAAAATAAGAATAGAAAACAAACTAACCTTTTCAAAGTTTTCAAAGTCGAGCTTGAAGGCCCAGAGTTTCAGTCTTGCTGTTAGTTCGGAAATAGAAGCTAAAGTGAGAAGGAACTGCTCAGCAGATCCTAAAGGAAGGTCCGGATTGGCGGCCTGTGCTTCTTGTATTCTTGACCTTTCTTCTTCTGTTGGTAACATGGTAAGAAGTTTCTCAATACCCTCTCGGTTCATTATGGTTGCATCCATTTTCAGAATAGCAGTCTTGATAGACCGTGGAGGTGGTAACTTTGTCATACCAATATTAATAGCGTTTGATCTTTTGTGATCCAGCACGATGATCTCTTTGTTCTTGTTCATATCCTGCTGCTTCTGCTTGATGAAATGAAATAATAAATTTAGAGAAATGAAGTGACTTTGGCTTTTGTAAGGAAATAGGTATTCGTAAGTGTGCACTCGCGCCATGACGTGCGTTTTTCGTGTGCATTAAGTGACACTTATGAAGAACTAGATTTCCCTTCACAGCAAGGAAAAAGCAAATTAAAATATACGGCCTACTAGAAAGAAACATATCAAGGGTTATCCAAGACTCTTTTGTGTTTCTGTCTAATGGTGGGATTAAGCTTAGCACCTAACTAGTGAATACTGTATTGTTCCAATTTATGCACTGCTGAAATTTTTCATTCCAAATGTCTCACCCATCTCATTAAAGATTGCTTTAATTCTGTATTAAAAAAAAATGTTGTATACTGCTAATTTCTAACTGGCAGAAACTTAATTTATGAAATGACACAACGATATAAAAAAATGAGAAACACGTTAAGTATTTTTTGAATGGTCCCTATTTGGATACCGAAAGGCGAATTACAGAATATGGTCTAGAGTAAAGTTAAGGCATAGATATTCGTATTATTTATTAACAAAGAAATACCCACAATCAAAGCGGTATTAGTATTCTTGGATGAGGTTAAATTGATGATGTCCCACATTAAAGATAAACGAAGCTCGTCATCAAATTTCGTCAGTGTGAATTGAGGAAAAAATAAAAGATCAAAAATAATATTGGTTGTAACAAAAGCTGATGGTGGCACTATCGGGTAATGTTTCTCATTTGAAACATGTCTAAAACAATGTTTTGAACAACTGTCCAGAATATGGGTGTGTACATGTGTGAATGTGTATGGGTGTGTAACATTTTCTTGTGAACTCGATAACTTAAAGACGGTTGCAGATAAGGTGATGAATGCGACGGTATGCAAGAGTGGAAATCACACCATCATGACATGCCAAAATAAAACCCTCCGTGCCCGACTTCAATCCGGGAGATTTAAGGAAAGCAAACGTTAGCTCATACGACATCGACTGATTTTCCACATTTCTGTGGAAGATGCCGTGCATCCTCTTGTCGAGGAGCTATTCCCGGAAGTTTTTCTCCTGTGCTTTCTTAATCCGGGCCTTCAGGAGGGAGTACTCAAGATGAATAAGATTTGATGCATTTTCCTCACCCCTGATATTGAAGTCAAGGCCGAGTGTTTCAGCAGCCTCCTCCGCTGCTTTGTACAGAAACGCCCCTTTGCCCACTTCTTCGTATTTTCTGGCTATTTTAAGAAGAGGGTCTCATCCATTTGCGACTATATGTGTTGTACCCAGAATAATCCTGTTGTGAAGACATTCAAGATACAGTATACCGCGACCACCTTGAGAGCGTGAGATGTAAAGTCGCGGAACAGAAGACGTAAGGTGCATGCTTTTGATCATGTGCATAACCTTTCGGGACCCGGTATCAAGGGATCTGAGCGCGTCCTTCGTCCATGGAACCACTCCAAATGAATAGAGTACTACTGGGACGGCAAGCATGTTTGTCGCAGATACTTTGTTCCTCTCCGACAGTTCGGAAGACCATATCAATCGGATGAGACGTTTGTATCTACATCGGAGAGTATCCTTTATAGATGTCACGTCCTGAATGCGGCTCTGTGGCACGCCCAGGTATGTATAGGTCTCTCCAGCGCCAATGTGTCGTTTAGCGCTTCTGTCGACGAGCTCAGGGTCTTCGGGGATGCCATTGAGTTTTCCTTTCTTCAAACAAACCTGGGCGCATTTCTCTAACCCGAATTCCATTCCAAGCTCTTGAGTGTACTATTTTGAGAATGTGTAGAACTAAATGTAGTTTCTCTTTATTTTTAGCATAGATCTTAAGATCATTCATGTAAAATACATGAGTGACCTTATGCTTTCGATTTCCAGGTTAGTGATCACACGATGTTTTCCAGATAAGATAGTAAATCTGGTTTTCCAAAGCGGCATTAATCTCTCTATGCACCTCGCGATGTGTGGATGAACTTATAAGCTTTCCAACACACGGATGATAAGTCTATGGGAGGTTGAATGAAAAGCTTTCGGGTAATTAATCCATGCCATCGATAGGTAACGCTGATAGGATTCGTAGAATCGCGTATCATGATGTAGTAACAAAAAATGAACATAAAATCTGGCGAAGAGTTTACATAAAAAAGAAGTTGACTGGTAGTCATGATTCTATTCCATTTGATTACGTAGAACGTTATTGAATAAATTAACGCCCCTCTGAATAGTAAATTTGGTAAATATGTAAAATAAACTCTCTCATTCCTACGCTTCTGTGTAACACGCATCTTAGCGTTGGATAAAGAAATGTGTACGTATCCCCCCCCCCTATTTTTATTGGGTATTTTTGTGTACAAGTAATGGAAAAATTCAATTTTGGTGTTCTCAGAGTAGTTCTTCGAATCACTCAGTGACGCGTATTTCTGCTGTAGTGGGCTAATTATACACCACTGTATCCAGGGGACTTCGATTTCACATCTCAGCAAATAATGAGATGTAAAGAGTATATAAACATTGGAGCCCAACCATTTACATGCTATATGCTTGACGTAACCGTCATAAAGCTGAAAGTTATCTTTTTTTGGCGGGTCATCACGACGGCGGGCGGGAGAAACCCACTTCTTCAGCTTTTTTCTAAGCGTGTGAAAAGAGGAGGCACGTCGAGAGATACGCTCATAGTCGACGTGTTGGGTCAGGTTTATGAGCTCAAAACTCTGAAAAACGAGAGAAATTAGCTAATCAAGATGAGATGAGTTTACTATTATATATAAATTACAAGGTTTGACTCATGATGCATCATTATTCAATATGGATACGCGTTGGAAGCGTCCGCTTATGCGGTCTAACAGACTGTGGTAAAATCTTTGTCTTAAAAAAATGTCTTGGAAATCTTCATGTTATGTGCGATACACAAATTGATCGTATAATTTTATATATTATTCAGAGTGGCAAACGTATTATAAGGCATATGGGAAAAAGATCGAATTTCGTGAAGGATCACCACAGTCTTCTGATTACTCCAATGATTCAAGGTCTTAACAGATATTTTTACTAAAGAAAGCCATTATAAGAACGTCAGTGTAATTGTTTTTAAACAATTTTTTCACCAAGGACACGGTCAAAGAGACATTTCTCTTAATGCAATCTCTATAATCACATTCAAAAATCCTCGAGATAGTGCTCGAATTTAACATCTTGCGTGTCAGATTTGTTCAGAAGACCCACGCTTTATACAAGAAGCCTATCACGATATCACATCTCAAGCACATGGCTACTTACTTCTGGACTTAAAACAATCAACCCCTAATAAATGTCGATATTGCACAAGTATATTTTCAGATGATCATCATCAGTACGTTCACATACCAGTGAAGGGTATAAACTATAAAAGAAGGACACAGTGATTGTCAAATACCAGTTACGCATTTGTAATTACGCCGAAAGGTTGCAAGTCAATCGGCAAGATAAATGCCATAATTTTGTATGCCCTGTGGTGTAAAGCTCATTAAATGTATTTGTGAGTGTACCCTAAATATTCTGTTGGGAAATCTTCCTCTTAAAGATGGTCAAAAACTAATGTTCAAAAAGTATAGAAACACGTTACAAAAGTTAATCGAAACTCGAGGCACTTGGAAAAACAAAAACAAATTCATCGTTCAAAAAAGTGAATTTCTACCTCTCTTGCTTGTTACAGTCATTGGTATTTCGCTTCCAAATTTCTTAAAGTCCTTATCGTAGAACCTTTAGTAATATGAAGCATACAAGAAAAATGGTTTCTTATTCGAAGCGACAGACACCTGGAAGTAATCTCGGCAGACTGGCTTCTGAAATAAGCCGAATCTTATTCTCACCTTTCCCGTATGATGAACGTGAAAGTGAAGAGATTACAGTCCGGTATTGAAAAAATTTCTCTTTTTGATTTACGAAAATAGAAAATTAATTTCTGAGAAAATGGACCATACTGAAATTACAGATAGTGATCCAATTTAATTTTTGCCAGTAAGGGATATTATAGCTAATGTACCTACATTTTTTCGTTTCAAAAGTACTTTATTAGTCAATCATTTTACAAAACTTGACTTTGCCAAAAAGGTATGTATGTATTTATTCTCTCTCTTTTACGGGTTTGAGGGCCTCCGCTTCCTTTACAGTACGTGACAAAACCACTTATACTACCTTAATAATATTTACTACCCAAGTAATAATATTCTACTTATATTAACTTATATACTATCGCTTTGTCTTAACCATTTCCGTTATCATGATTTAAAAGTTTTCTTTACTTTACTGTCCTTGTATAGGAGTGCGCGATTGGCCTTTCCCTACTATATGCCCCTTACTTTCTCTCATTTCTTCCAGTCTTATCATCCAGCTTGCCCCTTGTCCACTTCCATCCAAGATCCACCTTATCCTGTCATCCACACTCTCACCACCTGTTTCATCCCCCGTACATCTCTCTAAAACATGCCCTCACGATTCTATCTCGTAATAACAGACTCTACATCTTCTTTCATTTTCATCCATCCAGTACCTACACTCTCTCATTCCTTCTCCCATCCTACATCATATAACGTGGTTCCATTTACTCTCCTTTTTAACCCTGCTTAAATATTCGGGTTCTCCTTTAGCCTTCACTACCTTTTACCATCTGTTATACTTAGATTCCACGATTTTTTTCCATCTTTCCTGCCCCTTCTTACTTATCAGTTCATTCTCTAACTCTTGCCATACTCTGATATCTGCTCTTATATCACATTCTCTCCTCCTCTGTTGTCTCTCTTCCTACCACCTGGATCCGTCTGTGTTACCCCTAGTCTCTTTGTTTACTACTTCGCTTAGACAAGCTTGTGCTATCCTGCTTCCCTCCCCCTCTTTAGTTTCTTCTCAAAGTTCCATGCTCTCTTCATTTCTCTAATAACCATTTTACCTCTACTTAATTCCTCCCTCAACATATATCCTGGACAGCTTTAGCTCACTCCCATTGCCCATTTCAAGAATCTCTCCTGCATACATTCCACCTCTTGTGTTCCTTCCATCCCCAGATCTCCACTCCGTAAGTTAGGACTGACCACACCAACGCATCAAACATCCACAGTCTCATCTTCCAGTCATCTTTAAACCTTCTCTTCCCTATGCCCCACACCTGCCCCATTACTTTAGGCGCACATTCTATTCTTCTCCTCACCTGTTGTTCAGCCCCTCCTTTCGACTCAAACCAGAAGCCCAGATAACTAAATTCCTCGACCTGTTCAACTTTCTCCCCGTACATCTTCCATTCATATTCTACCTTTGTCCTTCTCTTCCTAAAAATCATCACCTTCGTCTTATTTACATTTACCGTTAAGTCTTTAATTCTCACATACTCCTCAAACACTCTCATTATGAGACTCATCCCTCTCTCGTCATCCGCTAATAAGACTATATCGTCTGTATACGCTAATGAATATACCTTGCTATTTCCCGAAACCGTTCCCCCTTTTCCTTTCTTCTCCAGTTTCGCCTCTAGATCTGCCAACAAGATACTGAATAGTAGTGGGCTCAGTGGGCACCCTTGCCTGAGCCCCCTTCCACTCAGAAAAACTTCCACAGAAAAACTTTCAACCCTCCTGGTAGAAGTCACTTTGCCCGTATCCTTTTAAGAGATTGGTACCCCGCGAGATCTCGTTAAAAAACAAGAATATCGGATCCCTGCTAAACAAAAAAAGCGAGATATCAATAACCGATCACTCTTGAATCAAGAATCTCTTATAATAGACGATGAAACAATTGAGGACGAAGCAAGGTTTGATAGAACCCTAGAGATTTCTAATGAATCAATCCTTGAATGAAATCGTAGTAGAATTAAAACGAATACCAGTCAAAAGAAGAGAAAATCTGGTTTACAAATGCACACAAAGTGGCAGTCCTTTAGTTTGAAATGAAGCTGCTTAAAGAAATATATTACAAACCAAGTCATCCTACTTCTTATAGCGGTGCAAAGAAAATAATTTGCACTGCGCGATGCAGAGTATCATGTACGCAAGGTTTTGATTGGCTGAAATTCTAGGATGCATTCACTTTACACCGACCTATTCGACGAAAATTTCAGAGAGCTCATTATAAGGCTATACTCATTAAACGGTTTAAGAGTGTGATATAATCGGCATGCAAAGTCTATCAACTTATAACGATAACACTTATATATTAGTAGTGATTGTTGTTATAAGTAAATTGGTCTGGGTTGAACCTCTTTGAAATACAACTACATTGGAGGTAAAAAATGCTTTTGACTGTATTTTAGAAAGATGTAATTATTGAGTGCCATCCTGTTTACAATCAGGCAAAGAAGAGGAGTTCTTAGGAGACCATTTCCAAACATATTTGACTGAAAGTGGGAAAAAATTCCGTATAACGGGGGATCCTAAGGTTAAAGCAGCCATACAAGAGCGCTTCAATCGGACACTCAACAAACGTATGTGGCGGTATTTTACACATAAAGACACTCGACGTTACATTGATGTTTCACAACAACTTATGAATGCATACAATAATACATGACATTCCAGTGTGAGAATAGCACAGTCTAAAGTCAATTTATCGAATGCAGCCCAAGTTCGAGCAAATATTCAACGTCGATATTGTGAAAAATAGAAGTCCAAACAAAATGCTAAATACAGTGTTAACGATTTCGTCAGAACCAGTCGTTAGAAAAATGTCTTTGAGAAAGGTTATGAGTCTGGCTGGAGCGAGAAATTATTAGTTGTGAAGCGAACCATTACAGGAAAAAAACAAGCACCTTACATGTATGAGTTGAAAGATTTAGCAGGGGAAGAAATAAAAGGTATTTGCAATATCAAATATCATCGCAATAGTAAAAATAGAAAATCCATTGAGAAACTATAAATTCAAAACTGTAACGTGCGTATTAGTATTAGAGAGGATAAAATGACTTATTAAAATATGGGAGATAAGTTAGAAGATATAATAAATATTACTGACCTGAGAGAAATTGTGAAGGATCAAGAAATGTTTCTTATCTGGAAAAACCCCTTTGTGAATTCCTTTCAAACGGGTCCTTATTCCAATATTGTATGTATACCATTAAACCATTTCCCTTTCAGGGTAGGCGTGACACTACCCGATTCGGGTAGTGTTTCTAGGTTTTTCTTGTAGTTATAAATAACTACAAGTGTGGGCTCACCACACCCACGATGTGCCAACAGCACTCATGTCAGTATTCTTGAATGGTCACCCATCCAAGTACTAACCGCGTCCAACGCTGCTTAACTTCAGTGATCTGACGAGAACTGGGTTTTTCAGCGTGGTATGGCCGTTGGTAATTGTGTCTTCTTTAAATAATCTAAACAGTCCTCCAGAATTAAGCCAACATATTAAATTTAAATACGACAAATTCAAAAACAGTTACGCAAGTATACAAAAACAGTGTGGGAAATTATGTCTGATTTCTGTCTTCGGATGAATTATTTGTTTACTGTAATATCACTGAACCTCGTGTTACAGGCGGTGAAAAGGCCCCACTTTCACGCACTGTTTCTGCAGATACAACAGATTACAATTTGAGCACAATGCAAGTCACCAATTTTTTATTACCCAACTACATATCAGCTCTAAGCACAGGTTTTCCTACAATTGAGATTTATACAAGAGATCACCTTCCCTTGCCAATGCTATTTGAGTATGGTACGCTGATAGCTACACTTCACTTTAAGAGTATTGACCAGATAAAAGAAAAATAATTAGTCATTACACAGATTATTACCCCTCACAAGTATGCGGAAGGGTAATCCCACCAATATACCCTGGAGCTCCTTCTCAGAAAGGACACGGTATTGGTAGCTTCCTCGGGGGCTACTTTCGTCGTGTTCTCCCTTTCTTGACAAGCGGAGCCCGCGTTATCGGTAAAGAGGCTTCTCGAGCCGGAATGAACATTATGAATGATGTGGATGATAAGATACGCCTTAAAAATTCTGTCAAGAATTGTTTTGGAAAATTATGCCAAAATTTAAAACTTCGTGCAGTGGAAAAAACTGAGGATATCATGACCGGCTCGGGCTATAAATATAGTAGGAAGAAACAGATGGTAAAGTCTATTATTTTCTAAATGAGGGAAATAATATTGATCGAAAGCAGTATTCAGTCGGAAATTGTTCATTTGCCTTTGATCTTGAACCCGATCTCTCTGCTCATTGTTACTCTCATCGTAATCTCGTAAAACATGCGAGTCTCATAATTGAGGTACGATTTTAAAAAAAGCGCCTATTAGTACAGTTAATTGTATATTCTATGCAAAGAATGATAATTTTTTGGAAATCGACTCGTCGAGAAAATTTATGGTTGATTTCAGTGCTTAGTATAAGTGGGGGATCATTTCTATACATATCGGGAAAACCTCTTATTTGAAAACGTCAGCCTCTACTTGTTACGTGATTGATATACAAGGGTTTCGTGATCATTCTGGTCGTTTAATACCTAAAGAAGTATCTGTAGTTACTTTTGATCGCTGCTGTATAGCTTATTGGCTTACTTCTGCGCCTTATGCATTTACCGATCTCATAAGCCCATCTCAATTACAAAATAACTGGTTCAGTTGTAAATATCATGGTATCGAATGGTATATACCCAAAGACATGAGAAGGATGTTTCGCTGCAAAAGATTAGAAGCAGACGCATCACAAACTTGGAACAACTAAGCTGCCCATCATTCAAAAGTCTGACTTTCCTAAATGAGTTTTGTTTCCATCATGAAATAAAAAAGGACACACCGTTTATGTGTTCTCTCAATAATATACTCAGGCTGAAAAAGTGAATTAAGAAGGAACGAATAGATGGAGTACTCTCGACATCATACAATTAAACATTAGCATGTAGTATGCGTTCAGCTATATCAAGAACAACTTATGGACCTCATAATCTTTCATACGTTTCATACGAGGATACGGTAGACTTAACAACAACAAAAATCTGAAATCCTCAAATGAGTATGAATAGTCTACAGATATTAAAAGCACTTTGTCTTAAAGAAGCACGGACAGCTGGGGTATTTCCACCTGATCAGATTCCAAAGCATTGGACAAAACCGGCTGTGATTGTTGTTAATACAGATGGACACCAGTAGCCTGGAAGTCACTGGGTCGCCATGTGCGTCGGAAACTATGGACGAGCGACCAACTCTACTGTATGTTTCTTCATTACATGTGTCATAATTATTCCTCGTCTGAGTTTAATGATTTGTTCACAGATGATTTAGAAAAAAAAAATGATAGTATAGCTCGTAATTTTTAAGATAAATGGTTACAAAAATATAAACTCAAGAAAAAACTTTCATTAACTACAAAAAGTCGTCTGAATGGTGTAAAATATCGTAAACATAATACATTTTTGGAATCATGCACGCAAACAGCGACGTCATAATCAGCTACGCTTTTCTTGATGCGTAGCTAATTACGATGTCGCTGCTTTCGTGCATGATTCAAGATTAAGAAAGTTAGTATATTTACGATATTTTCCACCATTTAGGCGTCTTCTTGTGGTTAATGAAAGTTTTTTCTTGACTTTATATTTCTTAAACCATTTTTCTTAAAAATTACGAGATATACTATCATTTTTTTCTAAATCATCTGTGAACAAATCATTAAACTCAGACGAGAAATAATTATGACACATGTAATGAAGTAATATAATACAATACAGTAGGAAGATCGTCCATAGTTTCCGACGCACATGGCGACCCAGTGACTTCCAGGCATTTGGTGTCCATCTGTATTAGCAACAATCACAGCTGGTTTTGCCCAAAGCTTTAGAATCTGATCAGGTGGAAATACCCCGGCTATCTGTGCTTCTGTAAGACAAAGTACTTGTAGTATCTGAAGACCATTTATACTTATTTGAGGATTTCAGATTTTTGTTGTTGTTAAGTCTACCGTATCCTCGTATGAAACGTATGAAAGATTATTAGGTTCATAAGTTGTTGTTGATATAGCTGAACGCATACTACAGGTTAATGTTTAATTGTATGCTGTCGAGAGTACTCCATCTGCTCGTTCCTTCTTAATCCACTTTTTCAGCCTGAGTATATTATTAAGAGATCACATAAACGGTGTATCCTTTTTCATTTCATGATGGAAGCAAAACTCATTTGGGAAAGTCAGACTTTTGAATGATGGGCAGTTTAGTTGTTCCAAGTTTGTGATGCGTCTGTTTCTAGTCTTTTGCAGCAAAAAATCCTTCTCACGTCCTTGGGTATTTATTAATCTAGAAGTCCGGGCTATGTCACGAAGATTATTCTGTAAAAAATTATTTGGAACATCTCCTTCAAACCATTTGATACCATGATATTTACAACTGAACCAGTTATTTTGTAATTGAGACGGGCTTTTGAGATCGGTAAATGCAAAAGGCGCAGAAGTAAGCCAATAAGCAATACAGCAGCGATCAAAAGTTACTACAGCTACTTCTTTAGGTATTAAACGACCAGAATGATCATGAAACCCTTGTATATCAATCACGTAACAAGTAGAGGCTGATGTTTTCAAATAAGAGGTTTTCCCGATATGTATCGAAATTATCTCTCTCTTGAACTAAGCACTGAAATCAGCTCTAATTATCCTCGACGAGTCTATTTCCAAAACATTATCATACATTGCATATCATATAAAATTAACTGTACTAACAAGCGCTTTTGTTCAGTCGAACCTCAATTCAGAGACTCGCATGTTTTACGAGATTACAGTGAGAATAACAATGAGCAGAGAGATCCGGTGTAAGACCAAAGGCAAATAAACCATTTCCGACTTAATACTTTTTCCGATCAATATTATTTTTCTCAGTTAGAAAATGAATACCAGTTCCATTAAATAATGTGTTTCTTTATAGTCTTTGTTGTCTTTTTCTTATTTTTTGTAGATGCAATCCTCTTCGCGATAACCCGCTTCTCAATTTGTTTTACATCAATTTTTTCTCACTTTTTCAACGTATTTCAACCAACAAGGTGAAGCATACCATGATTAGAAATACACTGAACCATCTGTTTCTTCCTACTACGCTTATAGCCCGAGCCGTTCATGATATCCTCCATTATTTCCACTGCACTTCGTTTCAAATTTCGGCCTGATTCTTCAAAATAATTTTTGGTATTTTGTATAATTTTTTTTCCCCGCATACTTGTGTAATGACTGTGTAGTTACTCATTATTTTTCTTTTATCTAGTCAATACTCTTGAAGTGAAGTGTAGCTATCAGCGTACCATATTCAAATAGTATTTACAAACCAAGTTTATCTGTTGTATAAATCTCAATTGTAGGAAAACCTGTGCTAAGAACTGCTATGTAGTCGGGTGATAAAAAATTGGTGACTTGCATTGTACTCAAATTGTAATCTGTTGTATCTGCAGAAACTGTGCGTGCAAGTGGGGCCTTTTCACCGCCTGTAACACGAGTTTTACTGATATGGCAGTAAACAAATAATTCATCCGAAAGAGCACTTGCTAGACTAAGTGGTTCTCTAGCAGTGTAGTCATTAGTTTGAATTGGAATTATATTATCTGGAGCGAACTCAAGATCACGTGATAATTTATTAGTACCCAAAAGTGGTGATCAGTCAGACATAATTTCCCACACTGTTTTGGTATACTTACCTAACTGTTTTTGAATTTGTCGTATTTAAATTTAATATGTTGGCTTAATTGTGAGGGACTGTTTAGATTATTTAGAGAGGACACAATATTGGAATAAAGACCCGTTTGAAAGAAATTCACAAAGGGGGTTTTCCAGATAAGAGACATTTCTTGATCCTGCACCATTCCTCTCAGGTCAGTAAGATTTATTATATCTTCTAACTTATCTCCTATATTTTAATGAGTCATTTCATCCTCTCTAATACTAATACGCACGTTACATTTGTGAATTTATAGTTTTTCAATGGATTTTCTATTCTTACTATTGCCATCATATTGTGGGCATTCATATCCTGCAGTCCCACTGTTCATAACCGTTAGTCTGTAATATTTTTTCAATTCGAAATTCTTCCTACCTAATATTTTTATTTTTTACATCAGTCAATTATTATTCGTAAAAAATACCTTCTATTTCTTCCCCTGCCTAATCTTTCAACTCATACATGTAGGGTGCTTGCTTTTTTCCTGTAATGGTTCGCCTTACAACAAATAATTTCTCGCTCCAGCCAGGCCCATAACCTTCCTCAAAGAAATTTTTCTAACGACTGATTCTGACGAAGTCGTTAACACTGTATTTAGGATTTCGTTTGGACTTCTATTCTATATTTGCTCGAACTTCGGCTGCATTCGATAAAATTAACTTTAGACGGTGTTATTCTCAAACTGGAATGTCCAGTATTATTGTATGCATTCACAAGTTGCTGTCAAACATCAATTTAACGTTGAGTGTTTTTATGTGTAAAATACCGCCACATACTTTTCTTGAGTGGGCGATTGAAGCGCTCTAGTATGGCTGCTTTAACCTTAGGATCCCCCGTTATACAGAATTTTGTCACATTTATATATATAAATATTATAATAAATATATTATATATATATATATATTATAAACCATTCGGTTTTGGTTCCTTAGGAATCGAACCGAAGGGCCTATGACAAAGCCACCGAACGAGTCCTCAGGTTGCGGATAGAGGGTCCCTCTACCGCGGGTTTCTGTTGAATATGGTTACAATAATTAATAAGCAGTCGCGGACAATTTTCCAGGGATGGTCCCGAAGGTATAACCCCTAAGGGAAGGCGTAACAACCGTGCCGAAAGCTGAATGGCACCTGGGTGAGGTGTCTCAAACGGTGACTCTGGGATACCGGGTGGACTCTCAGAGTCAAAAACATTTCTCTAAAGTTTCATAAAAAAAAATTCCTTCTGTCTCCGCATCATAGATATAGCTAAAATCACAAAAAACGAAGCACTTTTTCAAATTTGAACAGCAAAAAATTTTGTTTTGAGATTTAAATTATCAATAGAAATAGTTCAAAGCAAGTCGATTTATACCTGTATAGCGATAATTCCATTAAAATATCTTTTACCCTCCCTAATTGACGTTGAAGTTTCAAAAAATCGAAAAAAGGCGACTTTTTCGCTATTTTCTTAGATTCATGGTACACCGAAAATGGGAAATAAAGAGCAATATATCACTTTTAGATATTTTCTAGTAATCCAAAATCAATAAAAATGATTTTAATATCGACATTCTTCACATATTATTGGTGTAACATATTGAAAATACATTCTTCTTTTCGTATATCATTTGAATCATTTTTTTCTATGCAGGTACAAATTCAGTTGCTTCGAACTATTTTTTCTGATAATTTATATACCGAAAATTAATTTTATTGTCAAATAAAGAGCAATATATCACTTTTAAATATTTTTTTTTGTAATTCAAAGTAAATAAAAATTATTTTAATGTCAACATTTCTTATATATTATTGTTACACCATACTGAAAATACATTCTCATTAACGTATATCACACATTATATTGTCAAACAGTCGAGAAATTTACCATGTATACCATTAAGCCATTTCCCTTTCAGGGTAGGCGTGACACTACCCGATTTGGGTAGTGTTTCTAGGTGGATAGTTTTCTTGTAGTTATAAATAACTAAATTTACCATGAATCTAAGAAAATAGCGAAAAAGTCGAATTTTTTAGATTTTTTGAAACTTCGAAGTCAATTAGGGAGGGTAAAAAACATTTTAATGGAATTATCGCTATACAGGTATAAATCTACTTGCTTTAAACTATTTTTATTGATAATTTAAATCTCAGAAAAAATTCTCTGCTGTTCAAATTTGAAGAAGTGGTTCGTTTCTTGTGATTTTTAGCTATATCTACGATGCTGAGACAGAAGGAATTTTTCTTTTTATGAAACTTTAGGGGAATGTCTTTTCCTCCCAAAAGAAAGTTTTCATTGCTATTAGAACTTCGCGCAAACAACTTTTTTTTCGATACGCCCTAGTATACAGCCTTATCATTGCATGCGGGGCTCTACAAGGATGGACGAACCCTTTTCCCTAGCTGCTCGTGGGAACAACAATGACAACACCAAACATATTTGTACTAAGTGCTGTTCAAAACAATCGAACGCGCAGGGCTGCCGGCAATGGGTCGAACAACAATGCCGACTACCCTAGAGTTGGGGCAGCCAATCAAGACGGAGTCAATGCGATTGGCCAGAACAAGCCAAGGTTCGACAGTTCGCACGCGAACTGCGGATCCGTCATCACACACTCAACCAGTCAAATCTACTGTCAATCAGGCAGTATAATGTTGACAGAATACAAGTACTATCTAACGCTAGGAGGAGTCTAGAGCGGAGAGAGAGGTAGGTCAGAAAAAGTCAACAGTATTTGTCTGACCCTCCAGTTACTGTCGTTTACCCGCCCACACCGGAGGAGGTTGAGGCATTTTGTAGAGAATTCTACGAAGTCCAGCATCCAGTAAAAGAAAACTCAAAGAGCATAAATAGCTTCAAGGAGCTGTGCAGTGCCCTCATGACATCTGTGGATGAATGCCCACCTATCACTACCCAGGAGGTGAAAAACGTATTGAGAGGCATGAAGAACTATTCCGCTCTAGGACCATATGGTATCAAGACCTTCTGGTGGAAGAGTTTTCCTTTAACCCGCCAGCATGTGGCCCGCATTTTCACCTCATATCTAAAGTCCGAAAAGCCTATTCCGGAATGGTTCGTGGAAGGGCGCACAGTGCTCCTGCCGAAGACGGGCACCTTAGCTGACCCTAAGAATTACAGGCCAATAACATGTCTGAACACACTATATAAGATGCTCACAGCTATCCTAAATGATAGGATTGTTCGGACAATTGGACCTGTGTGGCGAGGGATGTATGAACAACGCGGCTCAAAGAAGGGCGTAGCAGGATGTCGGGAGAACCTGCTCATCGATAAATGTGTTTGTAAAGACGCAGCATGCTATCAGCGATTTCTTTCGATGGCCTGGATTGAGTACCGGAAAGCTTTCGATTCAACCTCCCATAGACTTATCATCTGTCTGTTGGAAAGCTTAAATGTTCATCCACACTTCGTGATGTGCATAGAGAGATTAATGCCGCTTTGGAAAACCAGATTTACTATCTCATCTGGAAAACATCGTGTGATCACTAACGGTGTCACCTTTCAAAGAGGCGTGTTTCAGCGCGACACCATGAGCCCTCTCCTCTTTTGCCTCACATTATTGCCACTATCTCTCGCACTTCGCCATTCCGAAGGGTACCTCGGTGGCAAACGTGGAGATCGAAAGTATAAGGCCACTCATGTATTTCACATGGATGATCTCAAGATCTATGCTAAAAATAAAGAGAAACTACATCTAGCTCTAGACACTGTCAAAAAGTACACTCAAGAGATTGGAATGGATTTCGGGATAGAGAAGTGCGCCAAGGGTAATTTGAAGAAGGGAAAACTTAATAACATCCCCGAAGATCCTGGTCTGGTCGATAGAATCGCTATACAACACCTTGGAGCTGAAGAGACCTATACATACCTGGGCGTGTCACCGACCTGCATTCAGGACGTGACATCTATAAAGGATACTCTCCGATGCAGATACAAACGTCTCATCCGACGGATATGGTGTTCCGGACTGTCGGCGAGGAACAAAGTATCTGCGACGAACATGCTTGCCATCTCAGTAGTACTCTATTCATTTGGAGTAGTTCCGTGGACGAAGGACTACTTCAGATCCCTCGATATCGGGTCCCGAAAGGTTATGCACATGAACAAAACCATGCACCTTAAGTCTTCTGTCCCGCGACTTTATATTTCACGCCGTCATGTGGTCGCGGAATACTCAATCTTGAATGTCTTCACAACAGGATTATTCTGGGAACAGCACATATAGTCGCAAATGGACAAGACCCTCTCCTTAAAATGGTCAGGAAACACGAAGAAGTGGGCAAAGGGACGTTTCTGTACAAAGCAGCGGAGGAGGCTGCTGAAACACTCGGCCTTCACTTCAATATCAGAGCTGAGCAAAATGCATCAAATCTTATCCATCTTGAGTACTCACTCCTGAAGGCCCGGATTAGGAAAGCACAGGAGAAAAACTTCCGCGAACAGCTCCTCGACAAGAGGATGAACGGCATCTTCCACAGAAATGCGGAAGATCAGTCGATGTCGTATGAGCTAACGTTTGCTTTCCTTGAATCACCCAGATTGAAGTCGGGCACGGAGGGTTTCATTTTGGCATGTCAAGACGGTATCATATCGACTCTAGCATACCGTCGCCACATTTTGAGCCAAGACATTCCCGATGATAGCTGCAGAGCGTGTCATGCACACTTGGAGCATCTAGGACACATACTATCTAGTTGTCCAACTCATGCGGGAACGACCTACATCCAAAGGAACAATGCGGCACTATGAGTGCTTCATTACCATCTCTATAACTCTTACGGAATTAGCCCAAATACCGCTCCGCTAAACGTTCCTAGGGAAATAGAGTCAATTGTCGAAAATGAGAAAAGCCGAATGTACTGGAACTTCATACTCTCGAGAATTGTTTCTGTTGCGCACTCGAGGCCTGATATAGTTCTCCTTGACTTCGAGAAATGAACCATGTTCGTTATCGAATTTTCGGCACCATCTGACAAAAACGTCACAGCGAAGGAGAAAGAAAAGAAAGAGAGATATAAAGCTCTTATAATGGAGTTGCGACAGTTATACCCGGAATATTCTGCTAAGCTAATCGTCTTAATCATCGGCGCTCTGAATGCGCCTCTGTGGCACGCCCAGGTATGTATAGGTCTCTCCAGCGCCAAGGTGTCGTATAGCGCTTCTTTCGAAGAGCTCAGGGTCTTTGGGGATGCCATTAAGTTTTAATTTCTTCAAACAAAACCTTGGCGCATTTCTCTAACCCGAACTCCATTCCAATCTCTTGAATGTACTTTTTGACAATGTCTAGAGCTAGATGTAGTTTCTCTTCATTTTTAGCATAGATTTTAAGATCATCCATGTAAAATAGATGAGTGACCTTATGCTTTCGATTTCCAGGTTTGCCGCAGAGGTACCCTTCGGAATGGCGAAGTGCGAGAGATAGTGGCAATAACGTGAGGCAAAAGAGGAGAGGGCTCATGGTGTCGCCGTGAAACACACCTCTCATCCCACGCGATGTTTTCCAGATGAGATAGTAAATCTGGTTTTCCAAAGCGGCATTAATCTCTCTATGCACCTCACGATGTGTGGATGAACCTTTAAGCTTTCCAACAGACAAATGTTAAGTCTATGGGAGGTTGCATCGAAAGCTTTCCGGTAAGCCATCCAGGCCATCGATAGGTAACGCTGATAGGATTCTGCGTCTTTACAGACACATCTATCCATGAGCGGGGTCTCCCGATATCCTGCTACGCCTTTCTTCGATCAGCGTTGTTGTGCATACGTCTCCCGCCACAAAGGTCCAATTGTTTGAACAATCCTATTATTTAGGATAGCTGTGAAGATCTTATACAGTGTGTTCAGACAAGTTATTGGCCTGTAATTTTTAGGGTCAGCTATGTTGCTCATCTTCGGCAGGAGCACTGTGCGCCCTTCCACCAACCTCTCCGGAATAGGCTTTTCGGACTTTAGATATGCGGTGAAAATGCGGGCCAGATGCTGGTGGGTTAAAGGAAAATTCTTCCACCAGAAGGTCTTGATACCATATTCCTAGAGCGGAATAGTTCTTCATGCCTCTTAATACGTTTTTCACCTCCTCGGTAGTGATAGGTGGACATTCATCCACAGATGTCATGAGGGCACTGCACAGCTCCTTGAAGCTATTTATGCTCTTTGAGTTTTCTTTCACTGGATGCTGGACTTCGTAGACTTCTCTCCAAAATGCCTCAACCTCCTCCGGTGTGGGCGGGTAAACGACAGTAACTGGAAGGTCTTGGAAGTGTCGAGATGGGTCAGACAAAAACTGTTGATTTTTTCTGACCTACCTCTCTCTCCGCTCTAGACTCCTCCTACCGTTAGATAGTACCCATATTCTGTCAACATTATACTGCCTGATTGTCAGTAGATTTGACTGGTTGAGTGTGTGATGACGGATTTGCAGTTCGCGTGCGAACTGTCAAACGTTGGCTGTGAAAGTCCTGCCAGATGTTATGTAGTCAATCACACATTGAATGCGGGACGCGTACTGCCTTGTCCAGCCTATCTTTGTGCTGATTTGATGCATTCGTGTTTTGGTCTTATGATCAACCGTTGGTTTTGTTTTACGGTTTGCATCTGCCAAAGCTGTCACCGCATTATACACACTACAATTGATAGTCCAGAGGTCGGATTCTTCGAAAAAATCTCCACGAAGCTCGTCATCCAGTTCAGCCAGATCTTTAGGCTTGAGAGATACCTTAAAGTAGTGCGGCTATTGGATCGATCAGATTAAAAATCATCAAAATTAGCTTTTTTTGACGAAGAAATACGTCCTCTTTCACATAATGCCTTTTTTACGGGCCCTTTCCAGGTTAAAATTTGAATTATCGCTGTTTGAAGACGTTTCAAATAACATGGGATCTTATGGAGAGGCCTTTCGCGGGCTACAAAAATGGTTAATTTTGGCTTTAAAACACGTTGAATATTGTTAGGAAAACTGTTTTGGAGACAGCAAATATAATATGAAATTTGAATTACTGCTTATTTGTACTTGCTTCCAGGGTATTTGAGCTTAATTTTAGCAAAACATACCGAGGTAAAATATGACGATAACGGTGTGGCGTTGACTAAGGTTGGCAGTATAGCTACTGCTGGACTCGGGAAGCATGTGAAATTTTAAATAATGATTTTGTTGCCGGTTTATTGCAGGTTATGTTTACTTTCTCGACTTTCTCGACATGTGGTTACGCTGCCAACTGCTGAGCGTGAAAAATGACGTTGACTCGAATCGAGTCTAATCAACAATTAAATTTACATTCTATTATTATTTTAAAATATTTTATCTATATTGATCAGCATACATATTAATTACTTAATTTATTAATTGATAAGCTAGTCAAATTTTGGATTTAATTTCAAATTTCAGAAAAAAATCATGGACATAGCTTTTCCAGTAGCCGGACTACTTTAATGTTGATGTTTTTCGGGCCCTGAAGCATCGTTCTTCCTCTATAGGATGCCTGCTCGCGGTTGGTCTCAGTATCGCCTCTCTTTCTCTGTTGCCAGCTTGTTCTGGCTGCGGTTGAGTAGGCGCTCCGCTTATATAACCCCTTTTCCGGGGTTCCTTGGCACGGTTTCGCAGACGTTTCTGCGAAAAACGCTAGAGCTCTGGGTGTTTCTCGCACCACATAGTATGCAGTCGCGCAATGTAACCTTTTCGTTCAGGGGACATACTGGTATCATAGCACTCCACCAAAACTACTTACACCACCACTTAAAAGTAATGAGATTCTGACAGTCAATCGCATTGACTCCGTCTTGAGTGGCTCCCCCAACTCTAGGGTAGTCGGTATTGTTGTCCGACCCATTGTCAGGAGCCCTACGCGATTGTTTTGAACCGCACTTACTTCAACTATGTTTGGTGTTGTCATTGTTATATATATAGCTTCGTGTCCTCACGACACACGAGGGTTTCGCCGGCCTGTCGTTGTGATTTCATCGTGTCCTGTGACCACCTATCTCACGGTTGTGAGACGTGGCCATAAGTGTCATTTACCGCGGTTCTACTGGTAGCCGGTGTCATTTTTTAGATGGCAGTTGCTCTCAGTGGGATGCTGCGGCGGTTGTTTAATCCTTTTTTTAAAAGTATAAATATATATATATATTGTTGGCAGACAAAATAAGTACCTTTAGGTCCAGCGCACATTAAGGGAAAAGCGTGATTTATCAGGTTCTAAGTAGTAAAATGTAATGTTTCTATTCCTATGGCTTTCCTATATTAAATAAGAGTTCACGGATATTCCTGTAATTAGTTTATAAATCTATGTAAAACGATAATTTTGGTAGTATTATGTAAAAACCCTCCCGGACGAGCCCCATTCGGTTTCGGTTTCGATTTCTTTGGAATAGAACTAAAAGGCCTATGACAAAGCTACCGAACGCGTCCTCGGGTACTCGGTAGCTGCTCGTGGGAACAATGGGCCGGTAAGCCGTGCCGATCACTCTGGAGTTCGGGGCGCTGAAAATAATTTAGATGGAAACACGACGACGAACCGGCCAAGCGCCCACATTTTATGGACGAATCAACTCAAGGATGACTTGCCGGACTACTACGATGCCAACATTATCCCTGTTCACGGAGGCTTTAAGGCACGTATGCACACTCTGTGGTGCCAGAAACACCCAGAGCTTCAGCACGTTTCGATGCAATCATTGCGAAATCAACGTGCCTACCTCTGGAAAAATGGATATGTACGCGGAGCGCTTCCCCAGCCGCTGCTTGAACAGGCTGCGGACGAGCATGAGGAGGCGACATTGGGACCCATCGCGGAAAGTGGGCACCTTCTGAGGGATGATCGCGATTTCAGGACAAGGAGGAACATTAACATGCAAGTTTCCTCCTAAGCTTCAAGATCTGACTGAAATGGATGCCTCCCTTCGTAAAGATAATTCGCAAGAGTCCGACCTGTGGACCATTAATTGCTCAGTTTATGGTGCTGCAAGAGCTTTGGCTGATTCAAATCGAATGCTAAAACCGATGATGTATCAAAAGATCAAAGGACACTTGCATCAACTGAACAAGAAGATTGGATGGGCAAGACAGAATGCGTCCCGTGTTCAACGTGTGATTGACTACATAACATCTGGTAGACCGCTCACGGAAAGGGTTCGAAAGTTCGCCCAAGAAATGAGGATCTTTAGTCACACACAGAACAAGTCAAAGCTGCTGATAATGAAGCAGAATATTAAATGTAGAATTTAAAGTTTTTTCGGTTTTCAATCGTGTGCGAAACTACGAATCTTGCCGAAGTTTCGTGAACATTGCAGTTTACTTCTTCAGGGCTGACCTGAAACGGAAGTTTCAGGTTATGTTGTTCTTATATATGTATTCTTTACGATGCCTGTGATTGGCCAGAGGTCTCCATGGTGGGGACAAGTCGAACTTGATTGGCCAATCAAGTATTCTTAAAAAAAAACCCGGGAGGACGTGAAGCCAAATCGGATTGGTATTATATCCACTGTCCCTATTGATGTAATTAGGTTGTTTTAAGATTTCGATTGCTTCTCTATGTTTTCTTGGAAAAATATTCTACGTTTTTTCGAAGACGGTTGTTTTGTCAAATAAAATGCTATGTCCTGTTTCGATATGATGCTCAGCTAGTGCTGATTGCGTGACATGTTTTAGCCTGACTTTACTCTAATGTTCCTTTACAGATTGGTTCACCGCTCTCCCGGTTTCTCCAATATAGATTTTGCCACAAGAACAAGAAATTTTATATACTCCCGGATCACTGAGAGGCGCCTTTTTATCTTGAGAGTTGTTTAGATGTTGTCCTATTTTCGCAGGTGGTTTAAATATGGTTTGGATGTTGTGTTTTTTGAGAATTCCTCCTATTTTTTGTGTGATACCTTGAATGTAGGGTAAGATGGTGGTCGTTTTTCTCTCTATTTCTTTAGTAGGTTGTGTTGACTTGTTTTTTTTAGTGTATTTTCTCATTGCTTCATCAACGTGTTTGTTTGTTTAATCGATTTGTATTAGGATTTGTTTAACATTTTGTAGTTCCTTTTGTAAGTTATCTTTATCTGCTATGAAGACAGCTCTGCATACCAGGGAGTTGATGACCGATTGCTTTTGAGATGGGTGGTGGTGGGAGGAGGCCTGTAGGTATCTGTTTGTATAGGTGGGTTTTCGTTCAATTTTCATGATGAACTGCATAGTAGGGTGTAATTGATTGATGAAATCGAAGAACTTGTGTAGTTCATCTATTCCATGTCTCCAGATGAAAAAATTGTCGTCAACGTAACGGCACCAAAATTCCAGTTTAAGCATGGATTTGTTAAAGATTTTAGTTTATAGATTTTCTATGAAGATGTTGGCTATTACAGGTGAGATTGGAGATCCCATTACTGCTCCTGAGGTTTGTTCGTAGAGTTGGTTATTGAAAGAGAAGTAGGTATTAGTGAGACAGTGTGAGAATCAAAGGTGTGAGATTGGAGGGGAAGTTTGCAATGGATTTAATAATATAAATTGTATCAGAGATTAGTACTTTCGTAAAAAGAGATACTACGTCGAAACTCACTAGGATGTCTTGGGGTTGAATGTGAATCTGTTGTATCTTTCTGATAAATTCAAAAGTGTTTTGGACGATCGGTCTGAGTGGAATGTTGTTTTTGTGGACCAAACATTTAGAGTCGGAAACGCCCATTTTGCAGTGGCTGGTATGAGGACGCACTATACTCCTACAGAAAAAAGGCTACTTGTCCAACTCAGAGAATTACAGGCCAATAACTTGTTTGAACACACTGTATAAGATCTTTACAGCTGTCATGAACAACAGGACTTTTCGAAGAATTGAGCCCGTGTGGCGAGAGATGTACGAACAACGTGGCTCAAAAAAAGTGTAGCAGGCTGTCGAGAGAACCTGCTAATTGACAGGTGCGTCTGTAAAGACGCTGTGGCCCATCAGCGCATCCTGTTAATGGTCTGGATTGACTATTATCGGAAAGCTTTCGATTCAACCTCTCACAGATTTATCATCTGTCTGTTTGAAAGCTTGAAGGTGCATCCACACATAGTGAGATGCATAGAGAGATTGATACCTCTTTGGAAAACTAGATTTACTATCTCATCTGGAAATTATCGTGTGACAACGAACAACCACACCTTCCAGAGAGGGGTCTTCCAGTACCATACCATGAACCCTTTGCGTTTTTGCATCACACTTCTGGCTCTATCGCTCGCACTACGAAATTCTTCTGGATACCTCTGTGGCGACACTAATCGGCGCGAGCATAAGGCCACTCATGTATTTTATATACATGACCTGAAGATCTATGCCTCTGGTAAAAGCAAACTTCAAACTGCTATAAATATCGTCAAGACGTACAGAGGAGGGATTGGGATGGATCAGCTTGTGGATATAAGGATATATATAATCAGGAGTCTCTCTGAAGCAGATACAAGCATCTTCTTCGACAGATATGGTCTTCCAATCTGTCGGCGTTGAACAAGGTAGCTGCGACTAACATGCTTGTCGTCCTGGTTCTACTCTACTCGTTTGGGGTGGTTCAATGGACAAAGAACGAGCTTAAGGCCCTTGTTATCACCACACGTAAGATCATGCATATGCATAAAAGCTTGCATATCAATTCGTCAGTTCCGCGATTATACATTTCACGCCGTCAAGGCGGAGGCGGTCTTCTGAATCTCCAGCGTCTTTATAACCGAATTGTTCTAAGAACAGCTTACATCGTTGCGAATGGCAGAGATCCTATCGCAAAAATGGTCAGGAACCACGAGATGATTGGCGAAGGAGCGTTCCTCTACAAAGCCGCGGAGCAAGCGCCCGAGACCCTTGGTCTGAATTTTAACATCAGAAGTGAGGAAAGTGCATTATTCCATCTAGATGCTTCACTTCTAAAAGCCGAAGTAAAGAAAGCAGAGGTTGGAAAATTTCACCAACAGCTACTCGACAAGAAAATGCACGGAAACTTTCACAGAAATGTAGAAAAACAGTCCTTGTCAAAGGAGCAAACTTTTGCTTTCCTCAAATCATCAGGGCTTAATTCAGGTACAGAGGGTTTTATTTTCGCAAGCCAGGACGGGGTCATTTCCACCTTAGCAAAACGAGACCGCATTTTATGTCAAGAAGTTCCCAGCGATAGGTGCAGAGCGTGTCATGCACACGCTAAGTACTTAGAGCATATGCTATCGGGGTGTCCCACCCACGCAGGAACGACGTATATCTATAGACATAATGCAGCCCTAAGAGTGCTTTACTACCATCTTTGTCGCTCTTACGGTGTTGGTCGCGACCCTGCCCTGCCAAACGCTCCAAGGGAGATAGAGTCAATTGTCCAAAACGAGGAGTGCCAAATTTTCTGGAACTACGATTTTCGGACAGCAGTCTCCGTTGCACACTCGACGCCTGACATCGTTCTCTAAGACTTCGAGAAACGAACTATATTCGTGATCGAATTCTCGGCTCTGTCCGAGTACAACATCACTGCCAAGGAGAAGGAAAAGGAGATGTATCAAGACCTTAAAAGGCAGCTGCAACGACTGTACCCAAAATATTCGGTACGAGTAATTGTTCTTGTGATCGGTGTGTATGTAAGCCTAGCTCAACGTTTGCTTACTTTTATTAGACAGCTAGTTAGCACTACTAGCCATGGAAATGTTCGCCGTACTAGATGTCTGCTAACTTATGTCAGATGTCTTGTAATTCTAACCAAACAGAGTTTAACTAGAGGGTCAAAATATCTCAAGTGTGCCACTTTTAAATCGATAGTTCTATTTTCAATCAATTTATACAGTTTTCGATTCGTTTTTACATCAAAATAACTCCCCTAAAATATTTTTGCAAACAATTTTTTTTTTTTTAAGTTATTAACAATCAAAGTTCTTGATCATGGTTTTTTCAAAAATTGATTACTCGCGAACGGTTGATCGACATTCAATAAAAGGGTTATGAAAATTTTTATTATAAAGTATACTTTACGCTCAAAAATTGTTCGGCAGTAAAAAAAATTTTCTTTATTGTTTAAATAATCGTTTGTTTTAAACAATTGGAAATTAATTAAACTTCTCCGCCTGTGAAAGAATTATGCCACGTTCCAATAGATTCTAAAATCTCTTCCGAAAATTTTGGTGAAAAAAAAAGTTATTATTTTGCAGTAGTTCAAAAGTTATTGATTTTTTTGTGACCGCGCTCCGACCTCCAGCGCGGGTCGAGCACGCACATTTATGTAAACAAATGCATAGTTTAGGCGTTTATTGGAAGAAAGCAATCGTTTTTCTTTCTTAGTAACATTAAATTATATGAATGGTAATATTTAGTGATTGAGATTGGTCACTTGCTATTATTTGTTTATTTTATAAACAAATTTTATAAACAAAAGCATAGTTTAGTCATTTATAGACAGAAAGTAATAGTTTTTCTTTCTAATCGTCTTCAACTTACATAGGTGGTGATGTTTAGTGACAAAGAATTGTCAATCGATATTATTTGTTGATGTTATAAACGAATCTTATAAACAAATGCATAGTTTGACCATTTATAGATAGAAAGTGATCATTTTTCTTTCTAATCGTCTTCAAATTACATAAGTGGTGATATGTAGTGATGAAAAATTGTTAGTCGATATTATTTGTTTATGTTATAAACAAATTTTATAAACAAATGCATAATTTGACCATTTATAGATAAAAAGTGGAGCAAGAATGAATTTGAAATGGATCCTGAAATTATCGAAATGATTCACAAGTACATCTTGGAAGCTAATTTTTCTAGAACATCACAAAACATTTTCAGTGATATCGTTTGAAGGAAATAATAAAAAAAGATTACCTTCTGTCTACAAATGGCTGAACTATGCATTTGTTCATAAAATAAACAAATAATATCAAATGACGATTCTTCTTCACAAAACATCACCACTTATTTAATTTGAAGACGATTAGAAAGAAAAACGATCACTTTCTATCTATAAATGGTCAAACTATGCATTTGTTTATAAAATTTGTTTATAACATAAACAAATAATATCAAATGATAATTCCTCGTCACTAAATATCACCACTTCTGTAATTTGAAGACGATCAGAAAGAAAAACGATCACTTCTTATCTATAAATGGTCAAATTATGCATTTGCTTATAACATAAACAAATAATTTCGACTAACAATTCTTCGTCACTAAATATCACCACTTATGTAATCTGAAGAGGATTAGAAAGAAAAACGATCACTTTCTATCTATAAATGGTCAAACTATGCATTTGTTTATAAGATTTGTTTATAACATAAACAAATAATATCGATTGACAATTCTTTGTCACTAAACATCACCACCTATGCAAGTTGAAGACGATTAGAAAGAAAAACTATTACTTTCTGTCTATAAATGACCAAACTATGCTTTTTTTATAAGATTTGTTTATAACATAAACAAATAATATCGAGTGACCAATCTCAATCACTAAATATTACCAGTCATATAATTTAATGTTACTAAGAAAGAAAAACGATTACTTTCTTCCAATAAACGCCTAAACTATGCATTTGTTTACACAATTGTGTGTGCTCGACCAGCGCTGGAGGTCGGAGTGCGGTGACAAAAAAATCAATAACTTTTGAACTACTTCAAAATAATAACTTTTTTTTGCAACAAAATTTTCGGAAGAGATTTTAGAATCTATTGGAACGTGGAAGAATTCTTTCACAGGCGGAGAAGTTTAATTAATTTCCAATGGTTTAAAACAAACGATTATTTAAACAATAAACATAATTTTTTTACTACCGAACAATTTCTGAGCGTAATGTATACTTCGTAATAGAAATGTTCATAACCCTGTTATTGAATTTCGATGAACCGTTCGCGAGTAATCAATTTTTGAAAAAAATGTGATCAAGAACTTTGATTGTTAATAACTTTTAAAAAAATAAATTTTTTGCAAAAATATTTTAGGGGAGTTATTTTGATATAAAAACTAATCGAAAACTGTATAAATTGATTGAAAATAGAACTATCGATTTAAAGGTGGCACACTTGAGATATTTTGACCCTAGACTGTCTGGCGTGTTTAACTACTATCAGTGAAAAAATTATAGGCATTTGGCTTTGAAGCTTAACAACTCAACCAAAAAAAAATACTAGAGTAATAAGTAAAGTCATTTGAAAGCTGAAAGTGTTCCACGTAAATGAGCTTGAAGACGTTAATGTAAAAAAAATTTTGTGCCTTGAAGACTGGAAAATGTAAAAAAAAGTAAGGAATTTCGGGCACATTTAAGAAGAGTCAAGATTAGAGCATGATTTCTTATACAAGAGGCAATAGGAAAAATTTGAAAAGATTCATGAATATGAGGGAAATATTTGTGAACGAATTGCAGTGACAAATTTATAAAATAATAAAAATTGTTGCTTAAAATTACAAAAATTTACAACTATACTATCTTCAGTTCTAATAAAGATATAAAAGCGATTCAAATTCCAAACTGTAACGGATAGGCTCTGTAGTTATTTACAATCTCCCGGAAGGATGTGATTGTTTTATTTTTGTTGGAACGCGATATTTTCGGACATTTTTTTGTTGGAAAGTAAGTGTTAGATACCAGCGGGGGTGCATTTTTTCAGATGCACGGGTCAAGGAAAGGCACCAGCGGTCGGCAGCAAAAAAAAACACCCCCAGCTGCTTTCTGCCACTTGCTTCACAACAAAAAAATGTATAAAAATATCGCGATTTCCCTCGAAAATAAAACAATCACATCCTCCCTAAATGTGCCCGAAATTCCTTACTTTTTTTACATTTTTCACTCTGCAAAGCACAAAATCTTTTTTTGATTAACGTCTTCAAGCTTATTTACGTGGAACACTTTCAGCTTTCAAATGACTTTACTTATTACTCTAGTATTTTTTTTTGGCTGAGTTGTTAAGCTTCAAAGGCAGATGCCTATCATTTTTGCCCTGATAGTAGACAGCTTGTTGGTTCATATTTTACTAGACTGTCTAGTAGGGCTAACCGGGATACTTGTGACCCTAACTAGACTAGATATTTCTGCAACTAGTTCATAAACATATTTAAAAGGTTAATTTTAGTATGTAATGATTTTCTGCAGGCATAAAAAATCAATATTGTACACATTAATACCTAACATATATTTTCCGTCATAAATTAGCTTTCTTATATCTTACATTACTTTAAGTTAATAAGTGTATGTGAAGTGTTACTTTTAGTATGTAGAGATCTTATGTATAGCATCAGGTGCGGATCCAGAGGGGAGGCCACGGCGGCATGCCCCCCTCCCCAAAACGCCAATTTTTCAAACAAGATAATTGAAGTTTACTATATACTTATAATACTGGAAAGCGAATTTCCTTCTTGAATACGGGTATAGAGAAGGCATCAATTCTCATCGTCTACTTGTCAAATTAGCGTCCATTTTATATTATGTAGTTACGTACAGATACTCTGGTAACGTATATCAATGTTACAATGTATTCCCAACACTAGCAACAGAGATGAGGTGGGAGATTGCCGATCCCATACATTCAGTTTCGAGTGATTCTCCGCAGTGCCCCCTCTCGAAGTGCGCTTTTGCGAACTAAAATCAAAGCGCCCCCAATAGAAGTAGCCAGTTTGGGAACTAAAATAGACAATAGACGCTCCTACTTGAGTGGTCAGGCAGGGCGACATTTTTCCAGTTTGATAATGTCGGTAGAGAAGATCAGATTGGGTAATTTTAGTTCGTAAACTGGCTAGTTCAATTGGGGGCGCTTTGATTGAAACATTGTCATAAAAGAATCCTGGAAGCAGAGATGAGGTGGAATCTCTGCTGGAAGATTGTAAGGCAATTTTTATCATTTCACACAATTGAAAAAAAATCAGGAAAAATTCGAATTAATGTAAAACATAGTTTTGAAACACTTTAAAAAAATAATTTAAATATTGAGAAGATTTAAAAATTTAAAAGAAAATATAGATTTTTGAAGATTTTGAAATAAAATTTTGGAACCTTTTCAATAATTTTGAAGGATTTCCAGAAAAGACATTTTTTTTCAAGATTCCTGGGAAAGCTTTAATTGCTTTTTTTTTTTTGAAAAATAATGTTTAAAGAAAATTCAAAAATATTTTGAAACATTTCGAAAAATCAGACAAATGAAGAATCCCGAAAAAGAGTCTTAATAATTATTTTTGTATATCGCGTTGAAAATTGGTGAAATATAAAACAATGTTATTGAAAATTAGATGTTTATTTTTTGGTTGAAAATGGAACATTTTTTCTTAATTCGTTGCTTTTTGGTAGAAAATAATTCTTCTTGTTTGAAAATTTATCTTTCGTATCGAAAAATTAAGTACTTGGTTAAAAAAAAAACATCTTATTGATTGAAAATGTCACTATTTTTTGAAAATCCGCTGTTTGTTGGTTGAAAATGTAAAAAAACTATAAAATAAAAAAAATATAAAATAAATTAAACTATAAAAAACTATACTCTTATTTAAAATCTTTTTAAATTTTTTCTAAATTTTATTTTCAAATAAAATTTTATTTTTAAATTTTATATTTACTAATAATTTATTAATTAATATTTAATATCTTTATATATATATATATATATATATATAATTCTTCTGTCCGTGTGTATGTGACTGAACTCCTCCTAAACGGCTGGACCGATTTTGATGAAATTTTTTATGTGTGTTCCAGTGGATTCAAGAATGGTTTAGATTCACAATTCAGTCCACTGGAAACTGTTTATTTAATTAATTTTTTATTTATAAATTAGAACAACAGGAGAACGTCTGTTGGGTCCGCTATAATTTATATTTAAAGTTTTATTTTTAAATCTATTATATATGTTATTTCATTTTATTATATATAAAATTATATATAATTTTTTAACCAAAATTTCATTTCACTGTTTCCCGGAAATCGTAAAATCTTAAGAAAATTTTTTTATTTTCCTCAAAAAGACATCGTTCGTTGAAATTGGCAAAATTTATTGAAGCATAATTTGATCTAAAATAATTATCAATAAGTTATTCATTTTTTTTATACAAACCCTAGAAGACCTGAAAGAATCATGAAATTTTGAAAAAAATGACTGCATTTTTTTTATTCAAAAAATTAATTTCAAAGATTATTAATCAAAGTCTTAATAATTATTTTCATACGCTGCAGCGATAAATGGTGGAGATTAAGAATTTGTGTCGAAAATAAGTTCGACTACTTCGTTAAAAATTCCTTTTTTTGTTGTTGAAAATTTTTAATTGAAAATTTCACTATTTTTTCAAAATTCATTGTTTTTGGTTGAAAATGTAACTATTCTATTTGTTTTGTTATTGGTTTAAAATTAATTTTCTTAGAAGGGGAGTGCGCGTGACGGGGGCACGGATTTTAATCATGTTTTGTGAGCGAAGAGGGCTTAATTTGAGATGGAAAAAGCTGAAAGAAGAATTATTTCCTAATATTAAAAAAATCCTTTGCAATTAAAATGTTTTCTGTTATCAATAATGTTTAGAAACATTTGGAAAAAATTTTATCATGAAATAAAATCACTAATTTGGAAACTTTGATTTACACAATATTGATGTTGCAGTAAATTCGTGATATTAATTAATAGACTTAATCAATAGACAGTTAACTTAAACAGGCTGCAAGAATAAAAAAGAGATACATTTGGACTGTGACTGACAATATTCTTAGAAATTTAAAAAAAAAATTGAACGGCAAGAATAAAAAACGAATACCTTCGGACAAGCACAAAAATAGGATTCATTTTGGAAAAAAGCCCGCTTGAAAAGTCACGCTTTAAAAAGACAAGAAATAAAAATTAATTATTCTCTTTTGAAGATCTAACAAACATGTCCTCTTCTTTTTCATACCTTGCTTTGTCAATGAAATCATTAATGTCGGTTAATGTATAATATACATAATTATATATATAATATAAATAATTTATATTATAAATATGTTCAATCGTATGTATATTTTTGAGACAAAATTTCAAATATAAATAAATGACCGAATCCATTTCAAATCAGGCAGGTTCTACACTTGAAGTTGCAGTACAAGATATCATAAATGCGTTAAGAGAACTTTTTTAAATGTGCAACCTATTTTCTCAACATTTTTTTTAGCTGTTGTTGTTTTCAAGAAAAATGCGAAAATTCGATTTTATGAAAAAAAATTCTACTGGCCACAAAAGTTATTTAGCCCGCATTAAACTCACAAGGTATTTTCCTTATGATAGTACAAATTCAACAAAAAATTAGCAAAAAATATAAGTGTGGGTTTTTTGAGAAATACACTACCAGAATCTGAAAAGAAATCGTAAATATCTCAATTAGTTCAAAAGTTATATGAGTTTAAAGAAAAAATTGGTTTTTTTTTTTAAAACAAAGACAAACATTCAAATACGCATAACTCTGTAAACAATTTTTTTTTCACGAATCTCAAAAATATGTATCGCCTAATTTCCTCTCAAAAACAACATATTTTGTCCCTGAGAGATTCTGCAACTTCAAGTGTAGAACCTGCCTGATTTGAAATGGATTCTGTCAAATAATTAACTATTTTTTCTTACTCAAATTTTTAATTAAATTATTTGAACAAAGTAAAATTATTATGTTTTTGTTT
This sequence comes from Andricus curvator, assembly GCA_932195095.1. NCBI lineage: Eukaryota > Metazoa > Arthropoda > Insecta > Hymenoptera > Cynipidae > Andricus > Andricus curvator. Next base: position 20,948 of record CAKNYM010037503.1, on the reverse strand, counting down.
AATCACTCACTCATTTGTTTGAGTATATTTATAAATAATTTAATACGTCTGTTTTCTGGGTATGTAACTTTCTTTAATTTTCAAGTAATTGTCTAACATTATAATAACATTTGGTTCTTAATTATTACAATTTTGCTCTTAATTCTGCACTTTTAATAAAAAACAACATAATGTAACATAATCTGAATATAATAAATAAAAATAATGGACTCTGGTGGTAAATAATTGTGCAGTTTGCAGTTTGTGCTAATGGTAACTCCTCGAGTATCATTTTAGAAATTGCTAACTTTCATCATTTACCGACCCGCAACGTGCATCTTTAAAGTAACTCTTAGTTCGATCCGCCAAGAGGGCGCAGTTATCAGCGCATGTTTTTCACATTCTCTTATTCCATTCAGTGATGCCAATGTTGGCGCCTTTTGCTACTGCGATTGCGTTCGGGCAACGCACTGGTTGGCCGCAGTTGGCGCGCAATTCAAAATTGTAATTAAAAAAAATTCTTGTAATTTAAATGAATAATAATTGGAAAATGCACAAGAATGTATATAAATTGTACAACTTCTGATTTTAGACATCTGAAATTAAATGTTTTGTAAAATATAAGTTATTCTTTGGAAGTCAATGAAAATAAACTGTTATTTAAAAATATATGTGTTATAAATTTTTTTCTTGTCTCAAATCAGAAGTTGCACAATTTATACACATTCTTGTTCATTTTTCAAAAATTATTTATTCAAATTACAAGAATTGTTTTTAATTCAAATTTTGAATTGCGCGCCAACTGCGGCCAACCAGTGCGCGGCCCGAACGCAAGCGCAGTAGCAAAAGGCGCCAACATTGGCATCACTGATTCCATTAGATCGGCAATCTCCCACCTCATCTCTGCCAGCAACTATCTCTCTGGCGTCGTATCCACATGCGGCAAGAGCTGACTGCCGATGTAGATTCCCAACCATGTAATTCTCGCAGCCAATCAGGGTCTCGAATTCTGTCATGGATGCAAGAGATAAATAGTTTATTGTGAATAACCATTTAAGGTGAACAGGGAGCGAACTCAGCTGATTGTGAGATTTTCGAGGTTACGTTTTGCGATTTATACTTTTACAATTTCTTCTTGGCTTCGTTATAAAAAGAAAATGTTTGACTTTATGTTACCAAAAGTTCAAGCTGACACCAAGTAATGAAGGAATGTGAAAATCAACTAGTAATTGCATAAATTAAAAAAAATAAGACTCAAAAATCAGAAGATTGTGCGTTTTGAAAATGGAAAAATTAGTTTAATTTAAAAAAAAAACTAATAACGTAAAAGTCCAAAAATATCGTTAAAGAGAAGGGAAAAATGTCGGAGAAAGCTTACTATTTTGAAATTTATCAATATTTTTTAAGATATTCAAGTTTATTCACTGTATTGAATAGAGATTCAATTAAAAGACTTCAATGTCAGAATTATTGAACTATATGTTATTTTAATTGTTTCTTTGAAGAAAAATTGTTAAGCTAACAAGCACGAAATATTAATTATCATTCCAGAAGAAAGAAATTATGTTCTGAAATATCATAATTCAGGGTGGCCGCTGGACCCGGAAACTGGGAAAGGACCGGGAATTTTTTGAGGCCCGGAAATGACAGTGAATTTATTCTTTGACCGGGAATTTTACAAGTTTTGAGAAGAAAAATCTATCCAATCACTTGAAATGTAACAAATTTTATATCACAAGATGTATAATGCAATTTGAAATAAGTTTGATTTCAACATTTTTTTAAATGCTAAGTTTAATTGTTAACTTTTTCAATCATTAAATCATTCAATTTACAGTGTGTAATTCTAAAATCTTTTACAATCAAAATTTTTAATTTTAGATCTTCATTTTTAAGGGTACATTTTCAATTAACAGAATTTTAAATTGCAGTTTTGAAGACTTACACAATAAAAGATTAAAAGCTTTTGAAATGCAAATTTTTTGACAAAAAACGTTTTAAGTTGATAAACTGCAAGTATAAATTAATGAATGATTTTTAAAATTGAACTGTAGTTTGTATATTTGAAATTGAACAATCATTCATTGATGTTATAGGGCGATTCTGAATCTGTTAAAATTAAACAATTTACAGATTTCGACGTTAAAAAATGAACTGTTTCAATTCGAAAGCCTCAGAATTTAATCAAATGTGAACTTCCGATTGTAACTTTATAAACTATCTGTTATTTCAGTCTGAAATATATCATTTTTAACCAATTCAATTTGAACATTTTTAATTAAGAAAAAGAATAATTTTTCAATAGTCAGCAATGTTTGACTGTTTATTTAAAAAGAATAATCATAAATGAAATATTCAAAACTAAAAAATTCGAAACAGAATTGTCTGAAACAGAAAGCCTTGAATCGTTAAAATTTCATAGGGCTAAACTTAAACTTAGAACGTCACAATGTTAATTTTAATTGTTCCGTCCAAAATTCTTTTAATTGTAAGTGAAAATGTTGTATTTTGATGTGTAAGTAACAGATACAAATTTATTCAATGAGAAAAAATTAGATCAAGTTAAGAAGATTTCTCTTAAGACTTATTTTACGGATTTTCAAAGGTTGTAAGATAGCACAAAAATTCTGTTGAGATTCCTGGGAAAGTTTTAAATGATTTTTATTTCGAAAAATTAATTTTAACAGAATATTCAAGAATATTTCGAAACGAAAGCAAATTTTGATGAATCAATAACAATTGAAAAGCTATAATTTTTGAAAAAATTGGAGTAAGTTTACGAGATATTTAGAAGTTTTGAACAAATTCAAAAATAATTTGAAACTTGAAAATATGTCAAAGCGAATTTAATGAAAAGAAGATAAAAATTTGACGAGAGTTGATTTTGAGGTTAGGTTCGTTTCGGCGGGACACTAGGTTTTTTTGAAGAGGGTGGGAGTTCGAAGGGTGTGAAGGGGGAAGGAGTAGAGGTGGCCGCACATTGCCAAAAGAAATCAGGATAAGAGGGTGAGTTTTGGGTAAGTTTTTTTAAAGTTTGGGGTTGTGATAAAAAGTGACGGGTGGGGAAGGGTGGAGACAGGAATGGGAGAGTTGAGGCTAACGGTCGGTTAACACGTGATAGCAGCATGCCGGCTACGCGAAGTCCGCAGGGTGTTTCCAGAAGGAAACAGAGCGAAATTGGTGAGAAAAGTGAAGCCAATAGAGATAGCGATAGCAAAGAGAGAGAGAGGATAGCGCTGTAGACGAGGCAAGCAGTGAGGAGAGCGCATATGATACGTTCGCTACGCCTTTGAACTCCGCAGCAATGGCAGAGTCGAGTCGAGGAAGGGGCCATAGGCGCGGGAGGCCCTCTAAATTAGAAAGATTTAGATCAAGAAGTTCGGGGTCGAGAGATCTTCTACACATGTGGCAACAGTCGGCGTATATATATATATATACTTTTTATACTTTATTATCTCGATTCGTAGTATATGATTATAATTTTATCCATTTATTTTTTTCCAGCTAAAAAAAATCGTTTTGCCTGAACAGTGTGAAAGGCTTAATAAAAAAGATTATTAATGCCTTTTTTACTATCTATATTCCTATCTATGAATTCCATAACATTATTGACAGAGGAAACACTGTTTGACAAGAGTGGCAGGAAATCGTTCAGGTGGTTTGGGCTTGTTGAGAGAATAAATGAAGAACGATTGACAAAACAAGTATACCCTGGTGGACGGCTATTCACTCTCGAATAACGAAAACCTTGCTTGATGATTTCATGTGATTTCATATGATATTTACGTTGTCTGCAGTGAATTTTCGTTGGTGGACGTTGATTTCTTTCTTAGCACGCACTACTCAGCACTAGTCTACTCTAACTCGCCTTAGGTCGTGCTGATTTCGCCGTTCTTTGCGTTAGACAGCGTTATTCTTTGCTTTAGACAGCATTAACCGCATTAAACGACGTTAAACGACGCTTTGCGAGAACCGAGGCGCAGCGCAGTGGGAAAAAATGCACTTTTTTTTCAAAAATGTCCAGAGCCTTCAATTTTGGTCCAATCTTCAATTTTTTTCTAAAATTAAAGTGCATTAAATTCTCAAGAAACTTAACCTCAAAATTTTTGTCTGCTCCTTTTTTTTTATTTATAATATTTTCATTCAAAGTATGAAAAAAGTGAGATTTTCTACACACAAATTTTTCATGCTGCAATAACTGCTTAACTAAACTTTAAATCACCTTAAATCGATGCATGTCGAATTACAGAATACAAATAATTTGTTTATTGATCCATTAAATTGTTACAAACGAATTTAATGAAGAAATTCGAAACTAATGTTATTTACGGTACAAACTTTTTGTCTTTTTGGTAAAACTGCTTTGCGTCAATGCGTAGAAAAAAATGTTTGTTTTTGTACTAAAACTGTTTGAAATTATTGTGCGAATGGAAGATACGAAATTCATAACTTCAAAAATGTTAATTTTGAACATTTGTGTGGCCAAATATTGAAATTTGAATTTTTTCAGAGTTGTATTATCCATAATCGCCTGAATTGATACGAATTAAGACCTTTTAGATCTAAAATATTTATGTAGAAGAAATTAATATCAACAGAGAAAAAATGTAGCAAAATATTAAATGGCACTGGGAGCAGAAAATAAAACACTATATTACACCTAAAACACCATATTTACATTTATTTGAGTCTTATAGTCTTCTTGTAACCATTTTTCTTACTTAACATTTTCAAGTTGTGAAAATGTAAACATAACGTCACCCGTTCACAGTGATCACGTGTTACCCGACCGATGGCAAAAAAGGACGGCATCATCCGAACTCCGCTTTCTTCGTACAGAACTAAGCGAGCTTGTTCTCACTAATTCACCCTGACTGCAGCGTTGTCGTACGTTATTGAACACTATTCACGTTAATTGCAAAGAAGATTTTTTATTGGTATGAGGGTCGATAATGTTTTGTTTTGTGTTCTCCTAATGCCAATAAAAAATCTTCTTTACAATTATAATAGTTGGATCAATTAAAAACGACATCTACACGCACAGTCTACTGATTTCGCACACTCTACACTCTAAGCAGCATTACTCCGAGCATTATTTTACGTTATAGGTATGTTAGCGTTTTGCAAAGTTCGTTGCAATGTGTAGTATTGCGAAGTATTGAAATGGCGCGGAGAGGGGATAAAGAAAGCGACGCGTGCTAATAGGTACAACTTAAAAATGATTTCATACGTTAAATACGAGAGTGAATGGACTGGCTGAACACAAGGGTTACGCTACAGCGTAACCATAAAGTAATCCTAGAGTAATCTGAAAGTAATCTCGAATTATAATGAATAAAAAAAAAGAAATAAAAATCTAAATTGTTGCAATTATAATTGTACGCTAGAAGGTAATACCGCAATTGCAATAAGTTTATTTTTTAGCGTTAGAAATTTAAAAAACATAGTGGCTGTTATTTAAGGTCTGCTAGAGGCGACTTCAAGCGCGTCTACTTAGGTAGTAGATCTGAACACTGTTAAAAATTTGAGCAGTAAATGGCTAGCGGAGTTGAGAGTACAATTTTACGGAGTATAAAATCGACTCAGTATCGAATACATTCAACTCCGCATATTTTAATCTAGAGTAAAATACAGTGAGCAAAAGGTTCTGAAGTGCATTCAGAGTGAATATAATTAATTCGCACCGCACAGAAACAAAATCTTAAGCCATGCTCAATCCGGAGTTAAAGAGTCATGGCGGAACTTTTTATGGAGTTTATGTTCGGAGCTGCGTTTGCAGAAAACTTGCAAAACACTCTCTTCGCAGTTGTTCGCAACATCATGGCCGCAAGTCAACGCGTGCGAAACTGCGAACTCGAAACATGAAAATTCTAGAATCCAGAATTCTAGATGTCGCGTGTCCCGTCGGTGCGATTTGTTATTTAATTGTTAGAAAAGTGAAATATGTTGGCGATAATAAGAGTGAGCTATGGCAACCAGACAAAGTGAGTGAAAATTATATATATGAATCAGAATTAGGATACGAAGAATTCATAGTCGCCGGTAAGTATCATTGTATATATTTTATTAATTATTAACATATCCATGGTGCTTTTGAATCTTTTTGTATGATTTAAAAAACTCGTTTCGATTATTATTCCTTTTAAAATTGATAAAGAAATGCTTAGAAAATTGTTCTTAATACGCTTTCGGAGCATTCAAAAAATATTCCTTGACATTTCTGAGTAAGTGGGTTTAGTATTAATTTTGAATAATAAAATGTTTCTAAATGGACTTATTTGTCTTATTTACCAATTTTAACAGAAATAATCCACACGAGTTTTTCAAATCGTACAAAAAGAATCAAAAGCATCATGGATATGTTCATAATTATTATTATATACAATTATACTTACCGGCGTCTATGTATACCATTAAGCCATTTCCCTTTCGGGGTAGGCGTGACACTACCCGATTCGGGTAGTGTTTCTAGGTTGATAACTTGTAGTAAATAACTACAAGTGTGGGCTCACCACACCCACGATGTGCCAACAGCACTCAGTTTTCTCGAATGGTCACCCATCCAAGTGCTAACCGCGCCCAACGCTGCTTAACTTCAGTGATCTGACGAGAACTGGTTTTTTCAGCGTGGTATGGCTGTTGGTATGAATTTGAGTCACTAATAAAGTGTTATTTATTCCTAAGGGAAAATTCATAACTTGAGGTGCAATTAAAAAAACACGAATTCGGTGATTCTGCCTTTCAATAGTCGCCATATTGGATCCACCATTTTAAGTTTTGCCATTCTAACGTCAAAATCGTAATGAGCGAACCCAAAAACCCCCGTACATCAAGTTTTAGACGATTTGAAAAAAAATCGCTAATTCTGCGATTCTGCCTTTCAATAGTCGCCATATTGGATCCACCATTTTGAGTTTTGCAATTTCAACATCAGAATCGTAATCAGCGACCCCAAAAACCTTAAGATAACTTTCTATAAGAATTATTTCTGATGTGCTTCTCGAATGAATACAGGTGGCCTGTCAGGCACATTGCGTCTAAACTAAGAATTTTTAGGGTTGCCTCTAACGGAGTAAGAGTAAGAGTAGAAACTGCCAAATATGAAAATATTTGGCAGTTTCTACTCTTACCGAAAATCTCCGGCTATTTGTACTGAAAAAATCCATTTATGCGTACCTGAATTTCAGTACGCATAACCACGTCCTTTATATGTTCAGGTATTTTAATTTTCTTTCATGCACACCATTTTTTACATTCTCATCCTATAATGAGAAGGTATTAGATTTGTGTAAAATTGGACCTCCCCATTTTTGTCATATGTCCACGTTTTGAGACCCACTGAACCCAAAAAACAGGTTTTTACAAAATGTCTGTCTGTCTGTTAGTCTGTTAGTTTGTTAGTCTGTAGATTTCTATACTGATTTTCGTTAGAATGAGATAAGTTTTCGAAAATACTGTCAGCCATATTGCATCCGCCATTATGTTTTTTGTAAAAATGACGACAAATGTATTATCGTCGACTCATGGGACTCCAGTGTGACGATTGTCATCGAAATCGAAAAAGCTGTTCATACACGTGTCCGTCATATTGCAACCGCCATTTTTTTGTGTGGAATTGACATCAAATTCCTTATTTGCACCCCAAAAACCCCTGAGAGTAAAATTTCAAGTTTCAATCATGAAAGCTTCTCTTTTTGTTAATTTGTTGGCGATTTCGTCCGCTCGGGTGCAGGGAACCTGGCATGTTTTAAGGATCACAGTCACATTTTACCTAGTCTGCCATAAAACTTATTAAAGGTTTTCGAAAAAGCTTATATTGATTAACGAATACTAAGAAGGTCAAGCCCTTGTGCGCTCTGTAGTACAAGAGATGAACGAAAACAGCTTGAGGTGGCCTGTCAGGCCGGTTGCGTCTAACGGAGGGTTAAAAACCTGATAAAAACATCAACATTTTTTCAACGTGTCTATCCATTTTTCACTGGCAAAACCTTTTAAAAATTGAAGAATAATGTTTATAATTGTTAATTAATAAATAAAAATTAAAATCTTTCGATTAAAAAAATTTATTTGGCAGTAAAATATTGAAAGAAAGAATTAAAAATCAAATTTGACGTCTAGTGACGTCACACATGGAGTCCCCATACGTGAAAATGAAAAAGGTGCAGGAGTGGAGATAGGAGATTCCCGGCTGAAGAGTTCAGGGCGCTGTGACGTAATAATATTAGGGGTTTCCTCAAAGAAAAAGATACTCAAACGCTTTTTAATATTTGTAATTAGACAAGTAATGTTTTAAATTTCATAATTTTGAGAAACAAAATTTAATGTTTATTTATGAGTGAAATAAGTTAATAAAAATAATTATCTAAAATAGATGAAGGGTAAATAATAAGAGTAACGGTTTTTTTTAAACCTATGAAAACAGATTTATTCAATTTTTGTCGAAAAAAAACTTACATCGAAATAGACCTAATAAAACTGTTTTACATTTCCAAAAAATCTAAACCTATCTTATAGTTAAATATCCATACATAAAAACTAAAGAGTATTTTATAACTGAATACACATTCATAATACAAACACGTGCATGGTTAATCATATATTATAAACTAAGGCGATTGTAAAACAGAAAGAGAGAGAGACAGAGAGAGATAGACGAAAAGAGAGAAGATGCGAGCAGACGAATGACTCGTAAAAGCATAGATACAAAATACACATACCGTGCTTATAAAAGATATACCCAAGTGCGAATTGCCGGAACTGAAAACACGGCCCAGGCTTGGTCCAATTTCGGCAGCCAAAGATCGGCTAATGTTATTGGGTCAATATCGGCATTCTAATCGGCCCAGTGTTGTGCCCGTACTGGCTGCCTATATTGGCTATTCAAATTTGTCGATCTACCGCCGATGCTTGGCCCAGTGATGGCACATTACTGGACCAAGTGTCACTTTTATCACGGCAAAGTATGCTTTTTGAGGAAAAGCCAGAGATCGGCCCAGACGCGGCGCATTACTGTTCCAAACTTCGTCTTTACTCTGGCAAAACATGTTTCAATAGGAAAAGCCGGAGTCTGGCCTAGCAGAGGCCAGAATTAGGTGCCAAGTACAGGCCAAAGCATTTATTCAGATCACTGTGCGATATTGATGGCCGAGGTTGGGCCGTTATTGGTATCCTCTGGTGAGCCGACGACCCAGGTGGAAATTTCCGCACTCCGTCGGAGTTCGCCACCGGCGCAGTACTGGCCCAGTACTGACCCCAGTACAGATAATCGGCCGTTCGCCCAGTACTGGCTAACGGCTGGCTCCACGATCGGCGCAGTACTATGCCGAGAGTATAAATATTTAAAAACTTTTAAAAATACGTTTAAAAATATGGTTCATGTTTTATAAAATGTCTAAGAACTATAAATACAACTGTCGTGAATACAACTTTTTTCCTGTTTTTTTTTGTTGAAGAAAAAAATTCTAAGTTCCATCTTTATGTAAAATTGTAAATGTTCAGAAAAAATTACATTTTATGTCAATATTAAACGTTGTAAAATGGTTTAAAATACGTAAAAACCAAACCTTACACGAAAGTTAAAAAAAAATTTGTTATTAAAAAATTGTCAAAGTTTACGATCAAATTTCTAAGTTCCGTCGTTAAAAATTTTGAATGTTCATAAAAAATTACATTTTCTGTCATTGTGGAAAGTTGTAAAGTAGTCTAAAACGCGAAAAAACGAAATATTACACGAAAAAAAATTGTAATCGATAAAAATTATTTATTTAAAAATTGATTTATTGATATTCCTGTTAACAGTTCGTATATTTTACATTTACATAACGTCGTATAATAATAAATATTTAATTAGACAAAAGAGTTTAAAATTTGGTGTTTTAACTTTTTTGAGCTGTAGCTTATGAGGATGGCTTTTTCATCGAGTTTCAACTCGTAGGTTTAGCGCAATGGTTAAGACTCCCGACTGCTAGGCGATAGATTTTGGTATAGATGTAGGTTCGATCCCCGTAGCGTTAGAAATTTTATTTTTAATATAATATTTAAAAATGTAATATATGTATTCACTCTACACCAGGACCCATTAATATTCAAAGTCAAAATACTCGCAATCAATTAATATTTATTTTTAACTTCCTTTTTTGTCATATCGTTAGAGTATAGCAGTAGTGGGCGGCCAGAGTCTGGGCCAGAATTGGCGGCCAAGTGCATACTGGAGTTATCATTCCAGCAATGGCACGATATTGGCAGCCGAGATCGGGCCGATATCAGTACCCATTGCTGAGCCGATAATGGCAGCCAGTAACGCATAAGTGATGGAGGCCAGAGTCTGGGCCAGAATTGGCCGCCAAGTGCATACCGTAGTTACACATCCAGCTATGGCCCAATAATGGCAGCCGAATTCCGGCAAAATTTTTGCCAATACTGGGCCAATGTTGGGCCGTATTGGAATTCGCACTTGGGTAATGTAGCGAGTTGTGACGAACAAAATTGAACGCAAGATGCAAGACGCGCATTAATTACCCCACGATTATAATACCCACCTTGAAGCACGTCTTTTGGTTGTCACAAAACGCTACACTTAATTTTACAGTTATTTCATAGTCTTTTGTGAAAGTTCACGACAATGCGATCACTTGCTAATAAACTGTCCGTGAAAAGTTTGGTAAACTCGCGAAAAGAATAACAATTACACATATGATGGAGAAACATAACACAAAACTGACCACACACATTCGAGGACGCAGTTTGTAATTGCTTTGTATTCGACCAGAACAAGGTGCAATTTCCTCACATACAATAAAGATGTTGAGGGATAAGAGGCGGCAATCCACAGCTGTCAAAGTGCGTTCCTCGGCCATTTTTACTCACGTGCATGGCAATCCAGTTCGATCCAGGTTTCTTTGCCCCTTCAAGGTTTGCAACTATACAAGCCGGTCTCATCCAGATTTTTGGAATTCGATTCGCTGGAAACACCCCAGTCGTACACGCTGGCATAGTCCAAATTGCTTGAAGAATCTCTAAACTGTTCATCCTTTTTTTTCCCGGATTGGCAAGCGATAGTAAATTTGGTAATAACCGATTTACTTCCCGTTCTGTAGATTGCTCATTGATTTTGTCCACTGATTTCTCGAATTTGTCCGCAACCGTCCGCAATGTCACCGACTCTGGTAGAGGTTTACTGATTGTTACAGTTTTAATTTTGTTGATTGAAGACAAGCTTTGATTACGGTTCGGTGCATTGCGAAGCATAATCACTTCTTCTTTTCTCTGATCCTGCAACCAATTTTTTAGTTTAAAAGCATTGTTCAGTGCACGCGTAAATATTTCTCTCTTTTTTCCGTCCTAATGGAAACAGTACTCGTTGGTTATATTTAACTTTTTGAAAGCAGGACATGTTAATTCCTCTAAATTGACTATTTGCCTACTCATAATATTTTGCAAACGTTTAGCATTCTCCCGCTCACGTGTATATATCTGACCTGCTGTTTTGGCGACTTCTCTAAGGTTTGAGTGCAAATGCACGTAGAATAGACATAAGGAACCCAAAGTCCTGTTCATTGACTTCACCAAAAACGAGCATTTTTCTGTCGGATGTACAATAACGCATCGAAATGCTAGATCTTCTCGAGCGCGGCGCTAGTGTGGTACGCGTATCGATGACCGCCGTCATGTATTTTCCTTCAACCTGATACTGAGGATTGAAGAGAGAAAAATTTGAACTTTAACAACATCAAAAACCCGGTTATGAATACAATGAAACTAAATTCCAAAGGAAACCTTTGGTGCCTTTTAAACTGGTGAAAAATTCAATATTTATAAAAAAATAATCCTGACTTTCACGTTGAGATCAAAATCTTAATTATTCTCCATTCAAATCTTTATACCGCGAAGTTTATGTTAATTCGTTAGAGCAATAATTCATAAGTACCTACCTCGTCCATTGCAGGATCTCTACAATTACACACACTTCAAAAAAAGATGTTTCGCGGTGGATAAAATTATTTAAATTATTTAAATCTTTTTTATGTCAATCACAATTTATCTCTATAAATCACATATCGCAGTTGTAAATACAGTGAAGTCTCGTGTATTTCCGCGTTCTTGAAACGTTAGGAATCGTTATTTCCTAGACTGGAGGGGCCCCCACCTCTACCGCGAGTGGGCATGTTCTTTTTATCAAGCGATGTTCATTGGCTGCCTGACCTTGTATTGCTGCGTTTGCTCTAAGCAACTTTTTCAACTGCGCATGTTCCGAAAACCGCGGTCGATTTAAAATAAATAAATACTATCAATAATAAAACACATGAATAGAACCGACATTCCTAGAAAAGCTGGCCCACGCAGTTTCTCAGCTTAAGGGGCGAGAGACGGTTGCGGCTCTTGTATGAAAAACCCCAGCATCGTAGGGACAAAAACACAGTACGAGGGTACTCACATGCGGAGATTGCGCAATATTGTGTATTCCAATTGGAAATGTTTCAGACGGCCCCGATCTATGCAGTTGAAAATGTCGCAGTCCGTTGGCCAGTGTTTTTGTTGAGGTACGACGTGAAAAATGTCAAATTTCTTGGTCGAAATGTCGAAATGTCAGCCGTTAGAAAGGTTAGCATATAAAGGACTGCAACTGCATACGAGTTTTTTGAAAAAATATTCTAAAGCTAAAGGTAAGTGATAAAGGTCTAAAAAGTAATATTTCTCAAGTGCAAAATCTATTTTCTCAGTCTTCTCCCATTCTTTTCTCTAGTGACGACCTTTCACTGTCACGAAATACAAACGACTTTCCGAAATTTCCGTTTACTAATTTGACGTGCCGCTAACCTGAAATTTAGGATGTTTTATTTTATTTCGTGAAACTGGAAGGTCGTCAGTCGACTTAAGAATGTAACGTGACGTCATCCTAAAATACTCAATTTGAACCAACGAGGGCGCTCTTCGGACCTCTTTTTTTTCATTGGTCAGCCACTGACGCGGAGGAGAGTGTATAGGGATCGTGGTGGGAGTTGGCGGAACTGCGCAATTTGAAATAACTGTATACAGGGGGCTTGAAATAGGGAGGTCTTGAAATAGGGGGGACTTGAAATAAGGGAGACTTTACTGTAATTCAAAATGTGTCAACACGGAAACGGGAAGTATTTAACCATTTTCATACGACAAAAATGTGCTCATTTTCGGTTACACTAGTTCGGTCTCATTATGTCTATTCTCCATGTGCAAATGCTTCACTGGGACGTCGCCCTCGAACCAATCGATACTATGGTAATAACACGTGAGCCAATTTTTTTTTGTCTTGTTCAACTTGAATATCTATCACGTATGTAGTCCATATCCTCTTCTTGGTAAGAAATTTTATGTGATGGTAGTACGAGGCAACTAATCAACGCGACAGTTTCCGGTGTAAGACCCCTGATTACAACTTGCATGTTTACATATGACTGATGCTGCTCATCTAAACAGGTGTTGCATAGAACAGAATGATTTATGATCACAGATTCTGAGATGTGGACGTTAGATCTTTTCCTTCAAAGTCAACAATAACTTGTCTGGACAATAACAATTTGCAGATAGGTCAGGTGTGACGGCAAAAGCAAAAAGACAGTAAACATTACCGTAACCATAACGATCAATGTCATTACCTGCATTTAGAAAATAAATACCAGTTCCAGAGAATAGATTGGGATAAGCATCAACATATAGAAGTTTTTCCGTGAAATTTGATTTTAATGGTCTTGAGGGAATTCGCGTACCATCAACGTAAAGTGATGAAAACTTGATTTGATAATTTTAAAAATTAAATGGGTTTAGGTCCTTATTACCGTTAAATTCTCTATACTCCACAAAACCGATGATTACTCCTTTAGGCAGCTGTCCGAGAATCACGTTGTCTAGAGTATCGCCATGAATTCCAGCGTGTACAGTGAGCGTCTTGACTTCGACCCTTGTAATTGATATTTGGCCGTTCCTTGAGAAAGAGCTTTATCGTGTCCAAGTAGAACCCTGGGGCTCATTTTGCATCTTCGAACCAAAAGAGTCGCTTCCATGCTATGTAGAATGCAGTCAAGGGTGCGATCCATGAGAAAAAAAGAGTCCATTGTTCGAACAAAACGAAGACGCATTTCGATACCGTTGAAAGGAAACGTGTGCTGGTTGAAAATATCGCAATGCAAATGTCCGATAGGGTCTACTGTCTCCCCTACAGCAAATAATCCTTGACGGATATCGAAAGCTGTACGTTCTGTTGATAAATCTTCAATTTTTCCCGCAGTCTCTGTATACCACAGGACGCTTGTCGGATGACACTTTTTTGCGGCTGGTCCATAATTGAGTAGTGTTTCGATGTATGCTCGGTATGCATAACCATTGTTTGGTGGGTATACGAGTTTTCAATTCAAGTACACGTCCACCTGATTGAACATTCAGTGAAGTAGATTTTTGACCCGTGTCACTATGTCCAAATTCGCAGCATTTGCTACAGTTTTTTCTGGATCTTGGAACTTGACTCTTGCACTGAGCATTGTGTGTGGGAGATCGATGTATTCCTCGCCATGGCGAGGATAACGAATTCTATCGGAGAATCGTCCCACATGGAAGAAACGGATTTGTAGTGGATCCATCGCGCGCTCTTTATAGAAGTTTGAGTTGGTCGCCGTGAAAAAAGATCCAACTCAGTTTCCAAACATTCGTTGGAATGGGAGTGTAAGAAGGACATTACTCAATTTCACTTATTTTTAAAAATATCAATAATTTGATTCTTTTCACCAAATAAACTGCTACGTTTCTGCTTTCTCGTAACCTTGCTCGTTGTCTTCTTCTTTGTTTTCTTTTTTTCCTTTCTATTTTTACTACTATTTTTATTATTTTTCGCTTTAATCTGACGGATTCTCTTTACTCCTGTTTTATATTCCTCTTACGTTTTCCTCCCGCGACACGCGATCCACCGCGCGCGCTATTCAACTGAGTGCTTAAATTTCTTGCTGCGATTTTATAACCAGATCCACTCATAAGATTTTCAATTTTGTCAATTGCTTGTCTCGTAAGATTCTCTCCAGACTCCTTAAAGCAGTTATTCAAAGCATATTTAAGAGGAGTTTTGTTCTCAATATCGTTTAAAACGTTAACTCCTAGGCGTGAAGCCTCCTTACCGACTGTACGTGCATCGCGCGTAAGTATTGGTAAAATTTGACGGAAAATGCCCCAAAGAAAACTTCCAATTCCATGTCCTCTCTGATATCTCGAACCGACATAAACTTCTGATATACTGCCCCCTCCAACTTGTCTCGTATAATATTTCACGTAAGGACTCATTCTCTGTTCATTTCTTTCTCTCCTTCTTTTCTTCTGGTTTCGTTCCCAAAACATGCACTGGATATAGACTTTATACTTTTTCTAATCAATTCGTTTAAAATGAAGCGCGACAGTTAGAATACCAAACTCGAAGGGCATTGGTAGGCCTAGATGATCTCTTATTGACTATGTGCAGGTAGGCGGAGCCAAGCAAGTAATTGCAGGCAGCGCTCGCAGTGGCGAAACTCGAAAGTTGTTCCGCGCAGCGAGATGCGTCTTTAACGTTGCTTGATATACGCGAGTGCCACGATTTGTTGAAAAAAATCTTAATTATTACTGAAAATGGCCCCCCAAAAAGAGGATCTCTGTGTTGCGTGGTCGGGTGTGTCAACAATCGTTTCAACTCGCCGATTAATTTGTTATGTATTTTTTAAAATTCAGCCCCGATGGGTCACCCTGGCAACCATCGCCAACATCTGTTATATGATCGAGGTCCATTCTATTTTTTTCTTGATTCTTATGTAAAATGATCTCCAGAATCCAAAAGTGTGTAGCAGAACTCTGGAAAATGTGCCGTTCTCGAGATATTCGCAATTAATTATTTTTTTATAAACCTTACATTAAACATTTAAAATTTGAAATTTTTGAATTTTTTTTTTCTTCTCTTGTTAGATAAGCTCATGAGAAACAATAGTTGTTCTCGCATTGTTTTGCTCCGAGGAATATTTAATGCACACAATCAATTAACGTGTAAAATAAGTGACAACAAATACTTTTATCAATAACCGAAAAAGTATTTAATGAATGAAAAAAAAGTAACACTGTTTTGAAAGTACCAACTGAAATACACATTTTTGTCATGAATACTGTTCTTTTAAAGTTAATAACTTGCAAGATAACAGAGGTTTTGTTATAAGTAATTTTATCGCTTTACAACAAATAGTCATTTTGCATTGAGCGAATTTGTGTTAGACAAAAAATTCCTACGAAAAACTATACTTACCTACTTGATAAATACAAGTATATCTGAAATTATTAATAAATTGTTTAATTTTATGCAAATTGGGATGATTGTTTAATTTGCTTGTTTTGAATTGATGTAACTCTTTCGGTGTACTTATTCTTTGAAGTTGTTCCAAAAAGGATGATATGGTCCAAAATTGCGAAATTTAAATATATGTACCTGTACAATTGTTTAAATGTTGAGCGACTGTCTCTGCTTCTGCGCGTGATTGAAAGACGGGGAAAATATGGAAATGTTAGGAAATTACTACGGATGCAGTCATACCAATAAAATTTTTGTTCTTTTATTCGTTGAAGAGTTATTAATATCTATTTTTTTGAAAAGGACGACAATAGACCTGAAACTGATACTCAAGGGCATCGATACGGTGCAAAGGTTAGGGGCAGACTGAAGCTGTATACGCATAGCCCTTGCACAGTGTCTACGCCTTTGGATCTCCAGCGTGCCTGCCATGTGCGCGCTGACCGCCTGCTGCCAAGTTTACTGCATTACTAATAGGTCTATTGTCATCCTCCCCAAAAAAATACATTTAAAATATCTTTAAATGAATAAAACAACAATAAATTAATTGGTATGACTGAATTCGTAGTAATTTCTGAAATTTTTTAGATTTTTTCCCGTCTTTCTATCAGACGCAGAAGCAGAGATGGGCGCTCAAAATTTAAACAATTGTACAGGTCCATATATTTAAATTTTGACATTTTTGCGCATACCATCATTTTAGTACAACTTCAGAGGATAAGTATATCAATTTTGAAACCTTTATGTCTTTTTCAGGAAGAGTTGCATCAATTCAAAGTGAACAAATTAAATAATCATCCCAATTTGCATAAATTTAAACAATTTATTGATAATTTCAGATATACTTGTATTTATCAAGTAGGTAAGTATACTTTTTCGTAGGAATTTTTTCTCTAACACAAATTCGCTCAATGCAAAATGACTATTTGTTGTAACGCTATAAAATTACTTATAACAAAACCTCTGTTATCTTGCAAGTTATTAACTTTAGAAGAACAGTATTCATTACAAAAATGTGTATTTCAGTTGGTACTTTCAAAACAGTGCTACTCTTTTTCATTCATTAAATACTTTTTTGGTTATTGATAAAAGTATTTATTCTCACTTATTTTACACGTTAATTGATTTTGTGCATTAAATATTCGTCGGAGCGAAAAAATGCCAAAACAACTATTGTTTCTCATGAGCTTATCTAACAAGACAAGAGAACAAAATTTCAAAAATTTCAAATTTTAAATGTTTAATGTAACGTTTATAAAAAAATTAATAATTGCGAATATCTCGAGAACGGCACATTTGCCAGAGTTCTGCTACACAGTTTTGGATTCTGGAGATCATTTTACATAAGAATCAAAAAAAAAATCGAATGGACCTCGCCGATCCGACGGAAATGGGGTTGGCGTCTGGACTAGTGCGGACGAATCTCGTAAGGGAGTTGAGTTGTAAAACGGTTGGTAGTATTATTTGGTAGTAGTATTACTTTGAGGTATGATGCTGGAATCCAAGAGATAGATTTATCCAGATAACTTGCCCACTTGACATAATATCGTTGTTTAGATCCTTTTCCTTTTGTTTGAATTACTCGTTCAATTATAAACTCCATGCTGTTATCGTGTTCATCTTATTTTTTCACTACTGACAATGCGCACTCATAAAGAAGTCCCTCCATAGCTTCACCTGTAAGACCTTGCAATTTGTGAATACAAGTCGACTGTTTGCGTGAGCTAATTACGCGTTTTGTTTCAAAAAGCTTTTCAGTCCAGCCAACTTTATCACCTTCCTCAAAGGTACCTCTCTCTCCGCTGATGCGCACAAGATCACCCGACTTGTATCTAGGTTTTTTATCTTTCAACAACTTTCTGCTGTATTTCCATTTTATATTTGAAAGTGTCATCGCGACATTATCTAGTGTTACTGCTGATGGTGCCATACCAATACTCGAATGTCGTGCATTATTGTATGCCTGGACGATGTTTCGTAAAACATCAATGTACTGATAAGTGTTTTTATGTGTGAACAAACGCCACATACGTTCCTTGAGAGTGCGCTTAAATCATTCGACTATTGCTGTTTTAAGATTAGGATCGCGTACAGTACGAAATATTATGTTACATTCTGATAAAAACTTTTGGAAAATCTGTCCAAGAAACTCTTTCCCCTTATCAGTTCGTAAAAACATTGGAAATCGTTTTTCCTTTCCTTTAATTTTACGCTCTAAAGAATTTTTCACTTCCAACGTGGTTTTATCACGAAGCGGCTCAACCCATGCGTATGTCTTCGCTTGAATTTGTGATGGATAGGGATGTGCATGTTATAAGCAGTTTGATTTTTTAATCAGTCAATTGTATTTTCTTGTAAAATTTTTCCACGTACAGCATTAGCTATTCTATCAGTGACTCCATAAGACACGGGGTGAGAGGGGTCATAGTCAGTATCGTGTAATAAACTCATTTTATTTTATTTTTTTTTCAAATTAGTTTGAACCACTTTCTTAATGTAGTATGATGTAGTAAATACAAGCTGGTGTCGGGTTATAACAATCGGTAAAGTCTCACTTATATGAGTACATCCATCTTCAAATAATGACGCAATTACATCGAATTTATTTACTAGCTGTGTCCATTCTAACAGGTTTGAAGAGAACCCTCGTGAACAATTACCAAGTAATCGTATAACTGGTTCAGAGCGGCCATCGGGTTGGATTTCCAAACCAACAAAGAGGTTTTTAATCAGAATTGTTTAATTCTTATGCCGTGGACAGAATGAGATGTTGCAGACGTAAAATTTTCACTTTTTTAACAACTTCACTTTCAGAAGACTTTTCCTTGTCCACTACTTTTCGCTTTTTACAAGATTTTGTTGTAGTAAAACGTTTTGTAAAGAAGATTCACTAGAATCTTGATCATCGCTGCCACTCATTTTTGGCACTTGATTTTGAGACTCAGACATTATATAGTTTAGAAACAAGGTGTATAGTACAACTGAAACATATATGAGATTACCTCGAGTTTTTATAGATAAGCCGTACTCTCCTCCTTTCTTCACAGAACGAAAACAAGACTGGTGGAGGGGATTGGGGCTTTACTTCACGAATGTGGATCTCATATTTTTATCTTGAGAAAGTACCAACAAATTTTTGAAAACAATTTTTTTATCCTTATTTTAATTTATTTTTGAAAAACATACTCTTTTCCTCTTACAGATGCTCTGTTGGAGTGTGTGTATGCGGTTCGAGTAGTCTACCAATTCGATAAATGTTGGAAAATGTTACAATACGTTAAAAAAGAAGTATAAATTTTTGTATCCTTGTTTTTCCTGACTCCTTCTATCTCGTGGACTTCTTTCACAACTGTATCTCAGTTTTTGTAATAGGTGAGTGAGGAAGAGAGAAGGAGCAACTGCACAGGTACAATAGAAAACCTAAGTCTATAAATAAAAGGATCTTATCTCAAAAGTTTTCAGTTATTTTCAAACCTTCAGGATCGACGCACTAACTATCGTACGTGCTCGTATTAGTGGGATTTTGGGGTACTAATATCCTCAGATCGATCCCGATAAATGATGAGCATCAGTAGGAAGAAGTGCGAACAACATTAGACTTGTTAGCAGCTGAATTAAATACTTTAAGTAACATTGACGGTGATGATAATGATGATGATGATGATAATGGTTGGGACCAAGTGTTGGTTGATATGAATATCGACGAGGTTCCTTGAAACACAATGGAAAGGATGTGCGACTTGATTAATACACTGGAATATGTTATCGCCGAAGGTCTTAGCCAAAAATGTTTAACACACAGGGAATATGTGGAGTTCGTGAAATCTCAAGTCTTAGGATTATGGGTGCAAGAAAATTGCAAAAAATAGATCACGTGTGTGATTGCGAAGTGGCATCTCTCAACACGTTGATTCGCGATATGGGAATGCATCCCATGCCGAATCTTCTTAACGACGACTGGGAGAACGGTTTAGCTGGCTTAGATGTACAACCACGTAAGTACTTAAAAAAATTAAATAAAAATAACATTTCTATTATTTACTGTTTTTTTCCAATTTAAGAACACCACATTTTACAATTTAAAGCTGTAACCAAATTTTTGTTTGAATACCATTTTTCTTCACTATACTTCTTCGACATTTCCATAAACCAAAAAATCTTCAATGTCTTGAATAATAAATAATAAATAGAAATGAATAATAAACATAATAATAAATAATAGATAATAAATAGTTAATAATGAATTATAAATACTAAATAATGAATAATGAATAATAAATAATAAATAATAAATAATAAATAATAAATAATAAATAATAAATAATAAATAATAAGTAATAAGTAATAAGTAATAAGTAATAAGTAATAAGTAATAAGTGATAAGTGATAAGTGATAAGTGATAAGTGATAAGTGATAAGTGATAAGTGATAAGTGATAAGTGATAAGTGATAAGCGGTGAGCAGTGAGCAGTGAGCAGTGAGCAGTGAGCAGTGAGCAGTGAGCAGTGAGCAGTGAGCAGTGAGCAGTGAGCAGTGAGCA